>JAOTQJ010201051.1:9198-20019 GCA_025642045.1 Solanum sejunctum | reverse complement strand
TTCTCTTCTTCTTCTTCAAGCTCCCAAAACAAGTCCAAGACAAAGAACAAAAAAATGTTCTTGTTTTTGGAACACAAGAGGGGTATTTATAGACCCCAAATTATTAAAAATTGTACCCAAGGGCTCCTAGTTAGCCCGTTGTTCAAGTAGGTCCCCAAACTTTTCTATTTAAATCCCATTGAGGACTCCCGACTCCAACTTAAAAATATATGCTCCAATTATAATTAAGCACCGCGAACTTACAAAATTTAAGTTATGCCATGTTATACATACCTTTTTCCAATAGAACGATTTACTTCGATTGAATTAATTACGGGGTCTAACACCATTATCAACAGTTCAGCATAGCATATGGATTCTACAATCATTTTGGCATGTACAAAACATCTACAACTATTTGGGAGCAAAAATGAACAAAAGATGGGAAGCGCATATACAGTTACAAGCTGGTGAACGATAGTATCTACAAGCATCGAAAAATAAGTTTAGAGGTCACCAAGAAGGCCTGTAGCATCAATAGTGGAAGATTTGAGAAGAGTCAACCAAAGGTTGGCTACCAAAGCACCGCTACCTACAAAATGATTAGATCTGGTAAGATAAAGGATCATTGTGAGAAGACCAGTTGGGGTAATGAGAGAAATAAGAAAACTAACATATCTACAGTCAAAGAAAATGTGAATCTTTTCTCGTACAAGGTGGACCCATTCTATGGTGGAGCTTCGCAGCTGGAAAAAAAGATGAATAAATCAAAAACAAGAAAGAAAATGCAAAAGTGAGAAAGACCTACGTGAAGGCAAGATTGAGTAGAAGAACAACAATAAGGTGCCATTGAGCAACCCATATCAGCTACCTTCCTTTGGAAGTCTTCCTATACACCGAGAAAGTGAACAATCTGACTTAGAAAATGAGGAGACAGTTTCTAGAGGGTTCTAGTATTTAGCATTCTCATACTTTATTTTGGTCCTTTAGGTCTAGGATGCACTTTGACCATTAGTTTTCAGTTAATAAAATGGGTCATCCGCCCAAATATTAATTTGAAAAAAGAGGAAAAAAGGGGTAACATCCTTTGTTTACCTAAATCTAAAGTAATACTTTCGAGTTTGTCTTAGTTTTTCACTCATAAATCCTTTAAAGTTTAGGAGACTTATAAGTTTTTCCATAGAGTAATAGGATCCATAACAACCAAGATTCATATCTCCAGTGATCAAGGATCTTCACAAGATGGATGAATCCCTATGTTTCCACAACCAAGATACCCTTGGTATGAAAACCCTAGACTAAGGATAAGGATTGAGAAGGAGGAAAAACTAATGGGTCAATGGAATAATTAATACCCCTTATAAATGGACTCAACCCAATATATATTTCCAACATTTTATCTGGCCCTATTTATTTTGACTTCTAATAGTTTGAGGGAGGAGAATTGGTAAGGACTAATTAAAATCTTACCATAGTTAATTTTTATCCATGGTTAATTTTGATAGCTTTTTAATAAATTGGATGACAAAATTTAATTTTGGGTTATATACATTGATGACACGATAATTCTTCTTCCTTTTATTTTCATATTTATTTTAAATCACAACTTGAGAAAAGTTAGAATTTCTTACTATAAATACAATTTCTTGAATAGATAGAAAATCATATTAGATTTCATCTTAATATCTAAGTCCTATTCTAATTTAGTAAACTTAGGGTCTATTTAGACATGATTTTCACATTTAGATGAAGTTAAAATTTTATTTGGACATTCAATTATGATCTTCTAAGTTGTATTTTTTCTAGCAAACATAAAAAATCCCATGATTCTTGAAGATTACAAAAGTTGCCCCAACTTCATATCATCTTACTAAATGAGTAAACCATAGTTTGTACATGATATTCAAATATCAACACTGTTTTAATAAATGACAAATCTCCATATTTTCTCTAGAATAAATATTTGCAATCAGAAATTTTTAAATCCACATAATTTTATTAAAATTCACTAGTCAATAATAATAGTAACTAGTTATTCCATCTTAAGAACTAATAGAGCACCCTAATTTAAGAAATTTAGCAGTCAAGAATGCCTTGACGCACAAATAAGTGGCAACTTAAATGACACAATAGTGTTCATCCATGCTCGACAATGTGTTTATGTTATTATTATGAAACTCTAGTTTTTCCAGAAGTATTTGAACATGAAATATGTCTCATAAATGTAAAAAATGAGTAATAAATTCAGCTTTAAAAAATTCACCTCCTCCATCACATTGAAAAACTTTAATCCTCTTTGAAAATTGATTCTCTACCTTTTTTTTAAACTTAACAAACACTTCATTCCCAATATGTGTTATGTTCAGTTTTGAACCATTACCAATAATAATTTTATGAGGACCATTATAAAACTAAAGGTTGGACAAGTTACCTATAGAATTTATCATATGGTATTGTCCTTATCCTTTGTGTCCTCTAAGTTTATTGTAGCTAGGACTTCATGAACATCATCAAATGCTTGAAAAAAGAAATTTTCATCAATAGAAATATTCAGTGTGATTATTTGTAGAACAAATTTAACTGGGTGATTAGACCTCCTTACCTTTCTAGGAGTTCCTACCTCAAGCAATTAGAATGTTTGACCAACAACTGGATGAAATGCTCCACAACTGTGGCTAAATGTTTGAGCTAGAAAACCCATATTGTAATTTGTTTGAGTATCGAACCTTAAATGTCATTTTAGATATCATATTGTGAATCAGAGCATAATAGCGCAATATGCAATCATCAGTGTCATAAGCAGCCCAGATTTCATTACCATCAAAAGATTTTTCCGTTCTTTTCTCGTAAATATTATGGAAGTCAGAATTAGGAAATTGAATTATAGGCTTATGGTTCTAAATAAATAGGAGAAGTAGACTAGTTACTTTTTCTGCTAGCATAACATTTCGTAATCTGCCACAGTATCACGAGTTATCCCTTCTCAAATCTTTTCTTATAACTTTAGGAGAAGTTTATTTCTTCTTTTCCACTTCTTTTTCCTTCATAGATGAAGTTTGAGAATCAACTAATGCAAATGATGTGTAGCCCTATTCAGTAAGGTTAAAAAAGTTGTGTGTCTTTAGTGCTCCTGTTGATTTTGATCCAGAATCTAAGTCAATAATTGTTCCTGATTCTAACTTCCATAGTTTTGACTAGCTTAAAATGGTTAAATATTTTGATGACAATCAAGTCTAGGATGTTTATAACGTCAATGATTGCATGCCTCACATATATGCTCTGATTCACAATGGGACATCTGCAAAGCCATTTAAAGTGAAATGCAGCTAGTTGAACTCCAAAAATAATTTGAAACTCAGCCCAATTAATTGGGTTGACTAGTGGAGATTTTAGGATAGGCAAGCATAACATCAATAAGATGCTGAGTTGTTTCTCCCACAAGGTCAAGTGGGTGAAAGGGACTAGACGTGTTATCCAAATTCTCCACTAAAATGGAGATATTTCTAGAGTATATCATAAATAGTTAGAGCACTAAAGCAGATAGTAGAAGCTGACCAACTTAGCATGCTCAATATATTGCAAGGAATATTGGAAGTGCCCTAGAATGTTGCAAAAGAGTTTATATTGTAAACAAAATGAGGGAAGGTGTCCCTACGTCACACCTCGGGAGGGTACCCTTGGCGTGGCCAGAACTTAAAGAATCATTATTGATTCCCCAAAAAACCACCTGCCCTCATCATCACATCATTCTAAATAGAGGAAGAATGCTTAAGAAAAGCTATCAATTTAGATAAATAAGTCTCTTTCGACAATTATTTTCAATGAACAATATTTGAAAAATAAATAACGATCAACTATCTCTACTCAATTTCTATGAAGACTCTAACCAATCTAGGAGATTCCAAGACAAGTCTTGGGCTACCTCAAAATGAAATACTTATCATACTTAATAAAAGAAAGAAAAGGCTTCTCTGGATACTAAGGAGGGCTCACCAATTAGGAAACAACATTCTGGACTTCAATGATGCACTTGTTTAAGGCCCCTATCACCTGTATCTACATCATTAACAATGAAAGCCCAAATGGACGTCAGTATATTGAATATACTTGTATGTATGATGGCTTAGGAAGCAAGTCAGGCTCAGATGCGAATTAACAAAATCAACTCAACAATCAATAACTTAACTTAGCAAAGGATGCAAGATGTTTATAGTAAAACAATGCCCCCAAAAGTAACTGTAGGATACAACTCAGTCAGATTAGTTATGCACAATCCGGGAGTTTCTTTAACCGACAACTATTACATATGAGCTAGTGATTATACAATGTTGTCACAGCCATCCAACACTTTGCAATATAAGATGATCAACACAAGCTATTAGTCCTTTTGTATTCAAAGAATAAAAACCATAAACAATAAATATAGCAATCAAAATTATTAAACTAATCTGATTTTGCAGAATACACTTTATCTCCTTAAGGAATTTAATCGCTCACTGTTATTTCCTCCTAGGATAAAAAAT
This sequence comes from Solanum sejunctum, assembly GCA_025642045.1. NCBI lineage: Eukaryota > Viridiplantae > Streptophyta > Magnoliopsida > Solanales > Solanaceae > Solanum > Solanum sejunctum. Next base: position 15,517 of record JAOTQJ010201051.1, on the reverse strand, counting down.
ATTAACAACTACAGAATAGTAGTACCCCAAATTCTTGTAGTTATAAGCTAACCCAAGAACCAACGATGGCTTTCACACAGACTCAAATTTTATTTGTAAGAAAATTTATGCAAAAGATGAAGAATTTTCATAATAGAAAAAATGTAGAAAGGTCTTTATTTATAAGGAACAATAGGTGCGAATCTACCTATTCAGAATAGGCATAGAACTATTTGGGAACGATTATGTCTATTCACAAGAAATTTATGCGTGAATTTTAAAATATAGTTAAACTAACTAATTCTGCGTTAATTAGTAAATAATTTATAATTAATAAATAATTTATGAATCAAATAATTAATTAATAATTAACAAATAAATATCATGAAAAGGAAAATTTGAGATTGGATAAATAAATTTTATCCAAAGAATTTATCAATAGGTCACATCATTTGCCAAAGCCGAAGCCGATGTCGTAGTCGTAGCCGTAGATAAAGCCAAACAAGTGACGACGATGACAACACAAGGGGGTTCCCTTTACTTGACTCTTTAAGAGTTAGAGTGAGTGTTTACTAATATAAGGACAACACTTTGCCTCTATTTTTGAGATGAGAGAGAAATGACTCTTCATCTCCCTTTACTTGATTACACCCACAATTCCCTTACTCTTTCAACCTTCATTTCCTTTCTATTCTCCATTTCACAATTCATACTTATTGCATTAAACCCAACACAAACTGGATCCAAAATAAATATCCATCTTTTTGGGATATAAGAGGCACAACCCTATCCAACATTGGCAATATAGTTAATGATTTGGAGTTAATATTTACTCATATCCATATTGGTGCTCATACTCCTCCCGGTGACTCAATATGCTCATATAAATTAACTCAGTATCATCTTTGCGTTTACTCCAATCAAATTCCATCAACTCGCTCAACAAATCAACCAATTAGGATAATCCATCATGCATACTACTGGGACTCATCAATCATTCAAGAATCTAACTCAAATAGTAATTTAGACTCCAATAACTCATGCTCATCACATAAAAACATGATGCTCATCACATAAAAACATGTAATATACTCATTATATACATATACAAGTGATATACTCCTCATGCTCAGTTATGCTCAAATAATTTAACTCATACATTCACAATTATGATCTCAATTCAGTCAATGCAACAAGGATTGCATATAATGTTACAATGTAGGGTTCATCTATACTCAACAATGTGTTTATGTTTTCATTATAAAAATATATTTTGTCCAGGAATATTTGCACATGAAATATGCCACATAAATTTCAAGATGAGCAATAAATTCAGCTTTAGAAAATTCACCCCTTCGATCACATTAAAAAACTTTAATCCTCTTTGAATATTGTTTTTCTACCTTTCTTTCTGAAACTTAACAACCATTTTAGATTTTCAATATGTGTTATATTCAGTTTTGAACCTTTACCAGTAATAATTTTATCAGGACTACTGACCGACTTCAAGAAAGTGAGGGAAGCAAGTTGGTGAGCCAATTTCACATTATGTACAACAAGTCCATATTACACTAGAAGTGAGCTTGAGTTTGCTCGATTGCAAGATTGGCCTTGCGAGTAGTGACTTTCTGTATTGCATCGATCTTTTACATTGCAAGCCTCATACCTTCCAAATAATAAGGAAGAGGAAGGGAAAATTTTGGAAGATAGTAGGCCCTTTCTTCAGAACAATCAATTAGGTTATCACCCTGCGTACTTCATTGTTGGACAGGTTACCTGTCGAATTTATCATATAGTGTTATCCTTTTCTTTTGTGTTCTCAAAGTTTACTGCAGCTAGGACTTCAAGAAGATCATCAAATGCTCAATAAGTGGCATTTTCATCAATAGAAACATTCAGTTAATTATTTCTAGAAAAATTTTGATAGTGTGATTAGACTTCCTTACCTTTCTTAGAGCTCTACCTTAAGCAATTAAAACATTTGGACAACAGTTGGAAGAAATCCTCCAACACTTCGGCTAAATGTTTGATCTTGAAAAGTCATATTGTGATTTGGTTGAGTATCTTCCATAATATCATAGTTATGTATCATATTATGCTCAGTTAGCTTATTCAATTCAAAAAATGAATGTTTGTATAGACCCTAAACATCCTCCTTTTGGGGGATATAGGTATAAAACTTCTATTCTCTTTCACCAACTTAACCTTGAGGAGAAATAATTACACATCTTATTGATATCATGCTTGCCTATCTTGAAATCTCTATTGGTCTTTAGGAAGCTAGAACCAACCCAATTATTTAAGATAAGTTCAGAGTCAATTTTGTAGTTCATCCAGGTAAATTTAACTTCAAATGTCTTATTAGATATCACATCTTAAATCAGACTATAATAACATGACATGCAATCATCAATCTCATAAGCAGCCTAGACTTCACTACCATCAAAAGATTTTTCTGTTCTATTCTCTTCAACATTATGGAAGTCAAAATTACGAACAGCCATTGACTTATAAGCTTACGATTCTAAATCAAAAAGAGAACAAGACTAGTGACTTTTTCTGCTTGCATAACATTTTGTAATCCTCCATAGCATCATGAACAGTTTTATCCCTTCTCAGATCTTTTTTTATAAGTTTAGAAGAAATTTGTTCCTTTTTTTCCATTTTTTTTCCTTCTTAGATAAAGTTCGAGAAGCAGTTGATACAACTCATGTACAGCACTATACAGCAAGGTAGAAAAATTCATTTGTCTTTAGTGCTCCAGTTGATTTAGAACTAGAAGCTAAGTTAATGATTGTTCCTGAATCTGACTTTCGTAGTTTTGATGAGGATAGAATGGACAACTATTTTGATGGAAGTCAAGTATGGGCTGCATATGATCCAGATAATTGCATGCCTCGCAATTATGCTCTGATTCCCAATGTGATGTCTACAAAGTAGCTTAATGTGAATACAGTTGGTTGATCTCAAAAATAATTTTGAACTAAGCCTAATTAATTGGGTTGGTTCAGGCTTCCTCGAGACCAGTGCAGATTTCAGGATAGGCAATCGTAATCTTAATAAGATGCTCAATTCTTTCTCCCACAGGTCAAGTCGGTGAAAGGCACTAAAGGTATCATCCAAATTCTCCACTGAAAGGGAAATGTTTGGGATATGTACAAGCTTTGGTCTCCTGAATGGAATGAGCTAACTCTGGTGGATACCATATACAACTAGAGTAATAGCTAACAAATCAAATTACAGAAGGACACAGAGGAAATTTACAACCTTACTATGCTCAATATATTGGAAGGAAGATAGGAAGTGCCCTAGATTTTTTCGAAGGATGTTGAATTCATAAACAGAATGAGGGAAGGTGTCCCTATGCCACGTCTCGGGAGGGTACCCTTGGAGTGGCCGGAACTTAAAGAATAATTATTGATTCCCCAAGAGAGCCACATGGCCTTATCATCACATCATGCTCAACAGAAGAAGAATGCTCAAGCAAAGTTGTCCGTTGAGATAAATAAGTCTCTTCTAATAATAGTTTCCAATGAACAAAATTTAAAAAATGTAGATCGATCGACTATCTCTACTCAATGTCTATGAAACCTTTATCCAATTTAGGAGGTGCCAGGATATGTCTTGGGCTACCTCAAAAAATAAATACTTATAATACTCAATAAAAGAAAGAAATAGGCTCATTCAAATAACAAGGAAGGCTCACTAAATCTTGAAACAAATTCTGGACTTCAACAATACGATTGTTGAAGGCCTTTATCACCTATATCTATATTATTAACTATTCAAACCCAAATAGACATCAGTATATTGAATATACTAGGATGTAAGATGGCTAAGGAAACAAGTCAGGCTTAGACACAAATCAAAAGAATCAGCTTAACAATCCATGACACAACTCAGCAAATCCTGCAAGATTTGTATAATAAAACAATGCTCCTAAAAGAAACTCAAGCATGGAACTCAACCAAATCAGTTATGCACAATCCATGAGCTTCTCTAACTAAAAACCATCATATATGATCTGGTGATTATACAATGCTAGCACTATCATTGCTAGAGTCGTCCAATACTTGCTAAGGTAAGGGACGATCAGCAATCTAGATCAAAAATAAATGTCCATCTTTTTAGCACATAAAGAGTCATAGCATATCCATTGTAGGAAATGTAGATTATGGGTTTGAGTTAATATTTACTCATACCCATATTGGTGCTAAATACTCCTTCTCGTGACTCAATATGCTTATATCAATCAACTCTCTCAACAAATCGACCAATCGGGATAATCAATCTATATGCTATAGGGACTCATCAATCATTCAATACTCTAACTCAAACGATAATTTAGACCCCAATCAATCATGTTCATCACATAAAAATATGTGAGATTCTCATTATGTACATATACAAGTGATATACTCCTTATGCTCAGGCGTTCTCAAGTTACTCAACCTTTACATTCACAATCATGATCTCAATTTATTCAATGCAAACAAGGATTGCATAGAATGTTACAATTTCAGGTTCATCCATACTCAACAATGTGTTTATGTTTTTATTCTGAAACTCCATTTGTTCTAGGAGTATTTGGGTATGAAATATGTCTCACAACTTTTAAGATGTGTAATAATTTTAGGTTTAGAAAATTCACCCTCTCTATCATATTGAAAAACTTTAATACTCTTTAAAAATTGGTTTTCTACCCTTTTTCCAAAACTTAACAAACACTTCAGATTTCTAATATATGTTATGTTCAACTTTGAACCATTACCAACAATAATGTTATCAGGACCTTCATAAGACTGAATGTTTGATGGTTTACCTATAGAATTTATCATATGGTATTGTCCATATCCTTTGTGCCATCTAAGTTTACTGTAGCTAGGACTTCAGGAAGATCATGAAATGTATGATCAGTGAAATTTTCATCAATAGAAACACTCAAGTGTGATTGTCTCTTGAAGAAACTTGATGGGGTGATCAGACTTCCTTACCTTTCTGGGAGTTCTACCTCAAGCAATGACAACATTTGGCCAATAGTTGGACAAAATCCTCTACTAGCTTGGCTAAACATTTAAGCTTGAAAAGCCATATTATGATTTACTTGAGTATCTTCAGTGTATTACATATATGTATAATATTGTGCAGAGTTAACTCATTCCATTTAGCAAAGAATGTCTATATAGAACCCAAACATCCCCCTTTCAAGGGAGAATTTGTAGAAAACAGCTAGCCCCTTTCACCTACTTGACCTTGAGGGAGAAAGAATTAAAAGTCTTATTGATATCATGCTTGGATATCCTGAAATCTGCACTTGTTTTAGGGATTCTATAACCAATCCAATTAATTAAGCCGAGTTCAAAGTTAATTTTGAAGTTCAGCTACATAAATTTAACTTCAAATGTCTTTTTAGATATCACATTGCAAATTAGAGTATAATAGCATATGCAATCATTGGTGTCATAAGAAGCCCACATTTCACTACCATCAAAAAAAAGTTTTGTTCTATTCTCATCAACAATATTAAATTAGAATTAGGAACAACCATTGACTTATAAGCTTATGGTTCTAAATCAACAGGAGAACTAGACTAGTGGCATTTTTTGCTCGCATAATATTTTGTAATCCACCATAGCATGTTCTCAGATCTTTTTTTATAACTTCAGGAGAAGGTTATTTTTTTCTACTTCTTTTTCATTCTTAGAGGAAGTTTAAGAAGCAGCTGATGCAAATGATGTGTAGCCCTATGCAGTAATGCAAAAAAAGTCACATGTCTTAGGTGCTCCTATTGATTTATAGCTAGAATCTAAGTCAATGATTATTCCTAATTCTAACTTCCAGAGTTTGATGGGGATATAATTGAAAATGTCTTCATGGTATTCAAGTCTGGGTTGCTTATGACGTAGATGATTGCATGCCTCATAATTTGATTGATAATGTGATATCTGCAAAGCCATTTAAAGTTAAATGCAACTGATTGTACTCCAAAAATAATTCTGAACTCAACCTGATTAATTGGGTTGGTTCTGGATTCCTCAAGACCAGTGGAAATTTCAGGGTAGGCAATCGTAATATCAATAAGATTCTGAGTTTTTTCTCCCACAAGGTCAAGTGCATGAAAGGTGCTATCCAAATTCTCCACCAAAAGGTGATGTTTCTGCTCTTTACAGGCATTGGTTACCTGAGTGGAATGAGCAAACTCTGGAGGATATCATATATAGCTAGAGCAATAGCTGTCAAATCAAATTGCTGAAGCAGATCGTGGAAGTTGACAAATATCCATGTTCAATATATTGGAAGGATGATGGGAACTACCATGGCGTGTTGTAAGGGATGTTTA
>JAOTQJ010201041.1:0-20021 GCA_025642045.1 Solanum sejunctum | reverse complement strand
AACCTACAAATGAACAACATAATGTTACCTCCCTTAGCTACATTTTGACGTCGACAATTCCAAACCCATTTCAACTCTAACCAAACTATTCTAACAACATCTATAGACAAAAAAGGCCTTGAACCAGTGTCAGAATAGTAACAAACCAGTCATTAAGGACGAGAGGCAATAGCCTTCCATCCAACAACCCACAAGTTCATACTAAGAACACAATTGCGATATAATATAAGGACTCACTTTTGTAGACTGTAAAAGTGCTGAATCTGCCGTGTTACATTACTATAAAACCAACCTTTGATAAATAAATAAGTAGTACTTCATAATACAACTAACCAACAAGAGAAAAATCTCTTAATTAACAAGAAAAGTGTACAAGAATCCTTGGGATACATGCTATCCAAAATTTCCAGCATATGTGTGATTAGCTTGTTCCTTTCGTTTTCATAAACAAACCATACTAACTGCATAACTAGATTTAATTACCTTTAAACTCAAGGTTTAGGTCTCTTGTAGGTATCCTTATAAGGTTGTGAAGCTTGTCTTTCACCCCTTTGAAATAGAGCAAAGAATAACCAAAAAAGCAGATTTTTCTTGTCTAAGTTGAAATGAATTTAGTGCGCTGTTTTTATCCCTTTTTAAAAGCTTTATTGGACGACCTTCCCTAGAACGTTTGACCACATATTAGTACATATTAACAGGTTGGTGATGCATCAGCTTTGCCCTCAAAATTGGGCCTAATTAGGTCTCGAAGTTGATGGATTGGGCTACTCATTTTCCAACTTCTCCTCACTTAGTTTGAGCCCAATTAGCCAAGTGGGTTGTGGTGCAGTTGGGCCCTTTCATTATACTTCTTGGGATAAAAATATAGTCTATTTATGATGCTTAAATATGGGCTAAATTTACACCCTTAACACGGATTTTATTAATAATCGGTCTTGGATAAATTTGACGTCGAGCCTCGTCTCCGTTTAGCTAGCAAATTTGAGCTAAGCAAGTAGGTGACTCACCTTCTAGCTTACTAAGTCCTACAAGCACTTCAATTCTCTTACTTCATTTAAGGTCGTAATCTCCTCAATTCGATACAAAACATGTATACACTCGACCCTCTTAAGCATTAAACGCACATATCCTCCTATAACATAAGATTCGAGCACTTTTAAAAATAGGTGCTAATTTGACCAAACCTTATTATGTTTCATTTGCATAGTACTAATATTGTAAGGTATGGGATGTTAAATTAGTGAAACATTTCATATAGCAATAATCATATACATAAGCTCATTTCATCATCATATCATCATTCATATCATATCTCATACTTTGGGCCTTCATTTCCTCAAGCAACCATAACTGGATATTTTATCAAATACTTTGGAGGTGTGTAATGGGAATAAAAGACCTTGCAATTTAGAGATGAATCATGCAAGAAAATCTATTGTAAAACCATCAATCAACACCTTGCAACACCCCTAAAACATTTACATCAAAACCACTTGTCCAATCTAACATTAGATCAAAGATTTAGTGCTCAGAACATGCTAAAACAAACATTCTTTCATGAACTAAAATCATTGTGCAGTAAATTTCTCAATATACAAGACTCACATGTAAAATAAACTTTAATCATGCATTATTAAGTGAAAAAGGGTTTAGGCATCATTGGTGAAAGGATCCAATAGTTCAATACCACATACCTTAGCTTTAGAGAAGTTCTTGGTGAAGGCTGACAAGGGAGACTTGAAGCTTGAAGAGAATCCTTAAATCCGAATAAGGTTTTTGGTTCTTGAATTTGGGAGTGAAAATATGGCTAAGTATTTTGGGGAGTATTAGAAAATATTTAGGATGATATAAGGGTAAAATTTGACTAAGTATAGATAAAAATACATTTGGAAAACTTGGGCCCAACACCTAAAATGTTTTGGGCTGCACAAGAAAAACACTGCTAGGCAAATGCACATCTTCGCATCGCAGAGAGGATGCAGAGAAGATTTTGCACTAAAGCACACCCAAGGCTCATTGCGGAGACATCGCGAAAAGTTCTTCAGAATTCGTTACTTAAAAATTTATAATTGTTATTCATTCGACCTTAAATCGAGGTTAGACCCTTTTTCTCCTAATTTGGACCCCTGAATATGAATCCAAAGTCGAATTTACGAAATCACAAATGGATTTTGAAATACAAGGAAATTAAAATTTTGGACACTCCGAGGCACGTTTTGGGGCACTTTTTGGGATCGTTATAGATGCAGTCGAAAAGGAGACATCAGTGTGTGGAATTTTTTGGTATGTAAAATAGCTGAATAAAATCAAAATATATAAAATAATATAGAAATAATAATCAACATCAACGATAGTAGCAATCAACATGTCAAATGTCTATCTAAAATATGAATAAAGAGTAGACAAGTGACCCCTCAGCCAAATCAACTTATCAATACAATCAGACTCATCTCTGAACGAATCCTCTAGAGTCATCTCATGTCATCTTAGATTACTCAGTTTGGGAACTTTTGGTGAGTTTTTCGTATCTGACAATAATCACTTATGAGCCAGTGATTGTACAACAATCACGCTGATGTTGCCATAACCATTCTCTATTTGCCAGGTAGAGAACGAATCGAAACCACATGGACGTGTCCAAACAGAGACAACAAATCATAAGTTTTCTATTGATTTCAACAACTTCTAATCAGAGGGGACCTCATGATAAGATAATATGATGTCCCTGATCCTCACCTACGCTTGGCTACATAGTTTAATAAGTATGAGTTGGACTAACTCTTACTCATTTGGTGCTCGATACTCCTCCCATGACTCAAGGCTCATAAAATAATACATCCAATAAAACTGTCTCATTCAGCCTTGTGGAAGCACAATCTCTCAATCAGTCTCATGGAAACTCTAATCATCTCATTAATCAACATCTCAATCAATAGCTCAAGGATTAGAATAATCATTAGCGAACAATCGAATAGACAAATTGTTAGGGTTCATTTATGGAGACTCAAAAGACTATTAAGTTCTATCAACTCATCATCATTCTCACATCACAGTGGTAATCTCTATCAACATTCTCAATCTAGGCTCTAGACTCAATCCCTATCTTTATTCATGAAATCTTTAAGAATATAATAAATAGGATTTATGGAATAATTCATGCAAAACATTTAATTCAAGAAAATAAGTTTATGATGATCATCATCATATGTAAATACATGTAGTAAATATGATTTAGCAAGAAAATAATCAAGAATCATCCATGTAGACTCAAGAACCTTCAACTCTCATCTAAGACTATCTATGGGACATATGGGAGAATAATACCATGCTTTTAGTTTGGCCTTATATATCTGGATGAAGTATGTACTAATCTTCTTCAAGAATTGGACTTAAATTTTCAATCCTCCCAAGTTTTCTTGTCTCTTCTTTCAAGGTTTTCTTGCGTAAGAACTTAAGAAAAAATGGATTTTAGAAATCCTTTATCGATATAAAATGACTTTAAAAAGTATGTTTTAGGACTTAGGATAGGATGGAAAATAACCAAAAGGCCCTTCCCGAAGTAAAAGAAAACTTTAAAAATTTGTACACTGGTCTATGATGCACCAAGGGTGCGGACTTGTGTATTTTATAAATTTTTTGAAATGTTAATTACAGTCAAAAATTAACAAAAAAAGTTAAGTGTGTCTCCGCGCCCCCTTCATGTCTCGCTAAGGGCTCGAATCAACACTATTTCGGGTGAAATTAGTGAAAATTATTTTTTGACCTGGTTGCTCTTAAATCAGATCGAGACCATTTTTTAATTGATTTTTTGTGTTGATCACAAATCCATCTTGAATTTCCCATCATAGCTTTGGAAGAAGCGTTATGCGCACAATTACGTTCTAGGGGAGTTTCGATAATTTTATGTGGTGTTACATCATCTCCCCTTTGGGATCATTCCTCCTCGAATGATGAGTAGGATGGGTATGCAGGTACAAATGGACTCAAAACCCATCTCAACATTCATATCTATCAATCGGTCTTTTGACTCATAGTTTCTATACAATCTCTCGCTAGACTCAAGAATAGATAATCATCCAAAAAAAAAACAATCAACTTAGTTAAGAGCAAGGAAATTTACCTTCAACATTCCCATATTTGGCACAAATAGGAGAGGATATTTCGCTTTCATCTCTTCCTCAGCTTCCCATGTGGCTTTCTGAATGAATTGATTCCTCCACATGACTTTGACTGAGGCTATCTCTTTGGTTCTCAATCTGCGAATATGATGATTAAGTATTTGAACTAGAATTTTTTCATAAGTCAAACTATCCTTCACACCAATGCTCTCCACAGGGATTACCAGGTTAGGATCTCCCAAACATTTCTTTTATATCGACACATGGAACACGGGATATATACCATCTAAATCGGAAGGTAAGTCTAATTCATAGGCAACCTTCCCAATCCTCTTCACAGTTTGATAGGGTCCAATATAACATGGACTCAATTTACCTTTCTTCCCAAATCTCGTGACACCTTTCATAGGTGACACTTTCAAATACACCTAGTCATTCATGTCGAACTCTAAATATCCCCTCCTCACATCGGTGCAAGATTTCTGGTGACTTTGTCCAATCTTAAATCTCTCTCTAATGTTCTTAACCTTCTCCATTGATGATGGACAAGATCAGGCCCAGTTGACTCTGCTTCTCCAATGTTAAATCACCTAATTGTTGATCTACATCTCCCCCATATAAAGCTTCATAGGGAGCCATATCAATACTTGCATGATAACTATTATTTTATGAAAACTCAATCAATGCTAGGTGTGCATCCTATTTCCCCTTGAAATTAAGGACGCAGGCTCTCAACATGTCCTATAATATCTTATTGTATGCTCTGCCTGGCCATCTGTCTGTGGATGGAAGGCTGTGCTCAAATTTACCTTTGTACCCAATCCTTTCTTAAATGATCTCAAAAATTTAGAGGTGAATTGAGCTCCTTTGTCTGACATAATGGAGAAGGGAACCCCATGCAACGTCATAATATCTTGAGTGTACATTTTGGTGTACTCCTTTGTACTGTTGGTTGTCTTAATTGCTAAGAAGTGAGCTAATTTAATCATCCTATCCATAATCACCCATATCGAATCATGTTGCTTTCGAGACTTTGACAGACTAGTAATGAACTTCATATTGATCATCTCCCACATTCATTCTAGAATCTCAAAGTATTAAGCTAATCCACATGGCCTTTGGTGCTCAACTTTCACTTGCTGATAGTTTGGGTACTTAGAAACAAATTTCAGCAATATCTCACTTCATTTCACTCCATCAATAGACTTCTCTCAAGTCGTGGAACATTTTGGTAAAGCCAAGATGAATAGAGTATCTAGTGCTGGGGGCTTCAGCCATAATTCTATCTCATACACCATTAACATCTAGGATGCAAAATTTACTCTGGTACCTCAACACCCCATCTCCCTCTTTGTTGAAGACCATCACTTTTTGTTTGTGGATAGCCTCCTTCAATTAGAGGAGGATAGGATCTTGGTCTTGCTTTTCTTTCACCTCTTACACCAAAGATGAAGTAGACCCATTCTTGACATTAACTCATCCCTCATCATTCTCTTCAAGTTGGACTCCTAATTGGGCTAATCGATGCACTTCCTTAGCTAGCTCCTTTTTTCCTTCCTCCACACAGGCTGTGCTACCCATTGACAACCTGCTAAGAGATCAGCAATGATGTTAGCTTTACCTAGATGGTAGAGAATGCTCATGGCATAATCTTTGAGCAACTCCAACTATCTTTTTTGTCATAGTTTAAGCTCTTTCTGACTGAAGAAATACTACAAGCTCTTGTGGTAAATGAACACATCCACATGCACTCCATATAAGTAGTGGCACCAAATTTTGAGTGCAAACCACCGCTTCCAACTCAAGATCATAGGTGGTATAGTTGCTCTCATGGATCTTAAGTTGTTTGGAAGCATAGGCTATCACTTTCCCTCTTTGCATCAACACACATCCCAATCCAACTCTTGAAGCATCACAATAGATTACAAAATCTTTTGTCCCCTAGGGCAAGGTTAGAACTGGTGTATTAGTCAGTCTACTCTTTAGCTCTTAGAAAATTTTCTTGCATTCATTAGACCATTGAAACTTGACCTTTTTTTGAGTCAACTTTGTCAATGGTGTATATAAGGAAGAAAATCCCTCAACAAATTGATGGTAGTAGCCTGCCAACCCCAAGAAACTTCTTATGTCAGTTGGAGAGGTCGGTTTAGGCCAATTCTTAGCTGCCTCAATCTTCTGAGCATCCACTCAAATACCATTAGACGATATGACCAAAGATAGCCGTATTTCAAGAATTTTACATACAACTCGTGGTCCTTAAGATTTTAAAGGACAATTCAGAGGTGATTTGCAAGCTCCTCTTCATCTCTTGAATACACCAAAATATCATTAATAAAAACAATCACAAACATATCAAGATATGGTCTGAATACTCTATTCATCAAATCCATGAAGGTTGTGGGTGTATTCATCAACCAAACGGACATGACCAAGAACTCAATGGTTGTACTCTCAACCTAAAGGACATGACCAAGAACTCATAATGGCCATATCTAGTCCTAAAGGATGTCTTTTGAATGTCACATTCCCTCACTTTCAACTGATTGTAACCAGATCGGAGGTCTATATTTGAGAAACAAGAGGCACCCTGAAGTTGGTCAAACTAGTTATCTATCTTTGAAAGAGGATACTTGTTCTTTATGTTAACCTTGTTCAGTTGCTTATAGTCAGTACACATTCTAAGAGACCCATCTTTCTTCTACACGAATAGGACAGGGGCACCCTATGGAGAAACACTTGGCCTTATAAAGACATTCTCTAATAAATCTTTCAGTTGTTCTTTCAATTCCTTTAGTTCAATGAGGGCCATCCTATAGGGTGGAATTAAGATAGGCTGGGTATCATGAAGAACATCAATCCCAAAGTCAATCTCCTTATTAGGAGGGACTTCGGGCAGATCCTCAAGGAACACTTCTTGAAACTCATTCATGATCAAACCTGACTCAAGAGTTGGAGACTTAACATCATCAAATTTACTCTCACAAGGTGGTAGATACACCCCTTAGAAATCATCTTTATGGCCCTAAGATATGAGATAAACTTTCCTTGATGTGTTACGGAGTTGCCATTCCACTCTAGGATCGGTTCATTTAGAAATTAAAACTTAACTATTTGGGCTCTATAATCAACAGAGGTATAATAGGCGTGAAGCCAATCCGTGCCAAGGATCAAATCAAAATAAGTCATATGTAACTCAATCAGATCATTGCTAGTATCCCTATGATGGATGGACACTACGCAAGCTCTATAGACTCTCTCAGTTGGAGTAGACTCACGCATAGGTGTACAAACATCAAAAGGTTCAAGGAGACTCTCAGGAGATCTATCAAATCTACAGGCCATATAAGGAGTCACAAAAGATAACATGGTACCGAGATCCATCAACAAATAATAACCAATAGAAAAGACTCGAATCAGACCTGTCATAACATCTAGGGAGTTTTCCTGATCATTCGACTACCCATGGCATACAAAGGATTTATAGCTCCGCTTCCACCTATCATAGTACCCCTTTGCTTTCCCTTGGTTGGCGGGGCTGGTGTAGAAGACTGAGTCTGGTTTGCCCACCTTGGAAAATTCCTCTGATAGTGACCCTCTTGGCCATACCTATAGCATACATGACTCCTCTCATGGCATCTCCCCAAGTGCAATTTACCACACTTGCCACATGCTGGCTTACCCAATGAACCTTGAACCACACTTGCTTGGGATTGAGATCCCCGAGCTCTAACATTCTGGGACCGCTTATCGTTTCTGACTCTAGGTGCAGGTGCATTACCAGATGACGTTGCTAGAAATTAATTATAATTGCCTTTCTTTTTAACCTCTTGGCTGGATGTTTTTACATTCTTACCCTCCTTCCACAAAAGTCATCAATCTCCCTATATCCATGCCATTCACGAGCATAGCCCCCTTCCCATCTCTCTTGGTCCCTCTATTCAACCCATCAACATATATCTCCACCCTTTCCGTCATGTCAGACCATACTCTTGCACAATCATAGAGCCCTATTTCAAGTTCAAGAACTCTCTCACCTTTGCCTCTCTTCTTTCCGTTGGGGAGAAACACCTGAAGAAAGCTTCCTCGAACATAGCCTAAGTCATCATAGGGGCATTATCCCCTCTACAATTCTTACACTGATCATACCATAAGCCACACCCTTCAGTTGATAAGCATCCAGTTCCACTTGGCCAACATCATCCACATGCATCACTTGGAACCTTTTTTGGAGCTCCTCCACATAGTTCTCAGTGTCCTTAGAGGATGCAAACCCTGTGAACTCATGTAGATTCATTGTCAAGAATTCCTGGACTCTAGAAGTGTCATAGGCATCCTATTGGGCTACTTCTTGTCTTGCAGTAGGTGTTGTGATAGCTTGGGCTAAAGTTTGGATGCCTGGCGAAGCTTAGCATTGGAGACCTCATCTTGTGGGGGCTGTGCAACAGGGATAACTTGTTCCACGAGCACATCATGTTCTTGAGGCTCAAGTAGGTTGACATTTTGTTTGGCAGGATGTCCTCTACCTCTAACAACTCTTCTGGGAGGAATGATCACAATTCTGAAATGTGCAAAGCACAAATGATAATAAAACTTTCATAGAGTATAACTCTTTAGAACACAAATGAAGGGTAACACTTCCTAATGTCCTATAGCCTCCTGCTTATGAAGTGTGGTGCCCAACACATCTATAAATAAGTCTCTACTAGACACAACTTCATAGATTCCCTAGGATACTTGAACTCGTGCTCTGAACCAAGATTGTCACGCCTCGAAAGGGGACCCAAGATGTGGCCAGTACTCAGAGACTATTGCTAGTCCCCAAGCGAACCACTTGATCTTATCAAATTCATTTATTCATAAATTTATCAAATCAGCGGAAGATATATAGAAATAAATGGGCACATCTCATTATCTAATCTCAAATAATAATATAATGAAAGGCTAGTAAAAAGAAACTATCTCACAAGTCTTAATATCAATATCTAACTCTAGTCTATGAAACCTCTATCACTATTAGGTGGTGCCAATGACAGACCCATGGCTACCTTAATAAAAAAAATATTAAGCAAAATCTACTCTAAAGCAAGATGTAATTGGGTAATGAACCCTCAGAAGTAGGGGAGGCTCATCAAACTACTGAACTTCTCAAGATCCTCAGTAGTGCACCTACTGATGACCTTTATCTTATGTATCCACAACATAAAATGATGCAGTCCAAAAAGGGACATCAGTACGTGGAATGTACTAGTATGTAGAATAACTAAATAAAATAATAATAGGTAGAATAATATAAAAATAATAAACAACATCAAAGATAGGAATGATCAATATGTCAAATGTCTATCTAAAACATGAATATAGGGTAGACAGGTGACCCCTCAACCAAATCAACTCATCAATCAAATCAGACTCATCTTTAAAGGATTCATCTAGACTCATCTTATCTCAACTCAAATTACTCAGTTTGGGAACTTTCTGGGAGTTTCTCTTATTTGACAACAATCACTTATGAGCCTGTGACTGTACAACAATCACACTGATGTTGCCACAGTCGTTCTATACATTTCAAGTGGAGAATAAATCAAAACCATATGGACAAGTCCAAATGGAGACATCAGATCATGAATCCTCTATCAGGGATTTCTAATCAGAGGGGATCTCATTATAAGATGATGTGATGGCCCTGATCCTTACCTACACTTAGCTACGTAATTTGACGAGTATGAGATGGACTAACTCTTACTCTTTTGGTGCTTGATACTCCTCCCATGACTCAAGGCTCATAAAATAATCCATCCAATCAAATTATCTTAATTAGCCTCGTGGAGGCACAATCTCTTAATCAGTCTCATGGAAACTCTAATCATCTGATCAATCAACATCTCAATCAATATCCCAAGGATTAGAATAATCATTAGGGAACAATTGAATAGACAAATCGTTAGGGTTCATTTGTGGAAACTCAAAGGACTATTAAGTTCTATCAACTCATCATCATTCTTACATCACACTGACAATCTCTATCAACATTCGCAATCAAGGTTCTATACTCAATCCCTATCTTTATTTATGGAATCTTTAAGAAAATAATAGCAGAATTTATATAATAATTCATGCAAAACATTCAATTCAAATAAATAAGTTTATGATGATCATCAACATATGAAAATACATGTAGTAAATATGATTTCTTAAGAAAATAATCAAGAATCATGCATGTAGACTCAAAGACCTTCAACTCTCATCTACTACCATCTATGGGACACATGGGAGAACAACCCCATGCTTTTAGTTTGGCCTTACATACTTGGATAAAGATTGTACTAATCTTCTTCAAGGATTGGACTCAAATTTTCAATCAACTTAAGTTTTCTTGTCTCTTCTCTCAAGGTTTTCTTGTGTAAGAACTTAAGAAAACATGGGTTTTATAAACCCTTTATCGATATTAAACAACTTTAAAAAGTACATTTTAAGACTTAGGATAGAGTGGGAAATGATCAAAAGGCCCTTCTCGAAGTAAAAGAAAATATTTTAAAATTTGTACACTAGTCCACGATGCACTAGGGACGCGGACCAGTGTATTTTGTGAATTTTTTTAAATTTCAATTCCCATAAAAAATTGACAAAAAAAGTTAAGTGTCTCTCCGCTCACCCTCTACGTTGCGTTAGGGCGCGGATCAACACTATTTCGAGTGAAATTAGTGAAAATTATTTTTCAATCTAATTACTCTTAAATTGGGCCGAGACCATTCTTACACTCAATTTTTTATTCTGATCGTAAATCCGAGTTTAGATTTTTTGTCGGAGCTTTGGAAGACACATTATGCGCATGATTACATTTTAGGGGCGTTTCGCTAATTTTATGGGGTGTTACATCTATCCTATATGCCAGCTATGTAGTTTATAAGTTCAAGTTATTATTACTCTCAATTATATTGGTGCTCAATACTACTCCCCAAATAACTTTTATAATGCTTATAACTTTAAGAATAAGAGTTATCAAAATGCCTTTTTAACCTTTTGGGACTTAGCTGTAACGCCCGGTAGGATTATCAAAGTACTCCTAGAAGAGAGATGTGTGTATAACATATCTTCCCATCCTTCGATGGAAAATATGAATCCGGATATGCGATAAGTATAAATAATTAAGTGGGAAAGTGGTCTCGATTAATTATAGAGCTTACGGATCAAAAGATGATTTTTTGATGCGAAATTGAAAACCACTGAGTGTGCATGACTGGTTTACGATGCGCACCTGCCATATACCAACACTTAATTTAATTCTAAATATTTTTTTATGGAGTTAGAAAACTCATCTGGAGAAGTTACAGCGAATAAGACCCAAAATACATAACTGTATCCTGAGGCAGAACGTTTTTTCTTAATTTTATGAGGGACATTCTAAACCTTTTTCAACCACTCCTAAACTTAAAATACGGTTTCAATGGGTCATTTTGAGCATAAAAAGGTTTTAAACCCCATTCTAAGTTTGTTCTAAGTTCTTGAAAATGACTAGGGCTAAAGAGAAGAGAAGAGGAATAAGGAATTGAGGAGTTCGAGGAGAATTCTTTGAGGTTCATTTTCAAAATTTTTACACCAGGTATGTAATGCTGAACTAAAATATGAGATTGTTCTTCGATGTGCACCATAGATGGTAATAAAGGGGTTGAGAATCCATAAGTCTACATATATGTTTCTTGAAATATTTTCTTGATTATTTTCTTGATAATTATGTTGATCATATGTATTTTCATATGTTGATGATCATCATAAACTTGTTTTCTTGAATTGAATACTTTTCATGAGATATTGTTAAAACCTATATGTTGATTTGTGAAAGCAGGCATGATTGAACCTAGGAATAGAGTCTAGAGCCTTTACTAGAGTATGTTGATGGTAATCTTGATGTGAGTATGAGGTTGAGTTAATTGAGCTTGATGATCCTATGAGTCTTTATAATTATGTTCTTGAGTTCTATCCAAATGACTTCTTCTAAAATAATTATCTAGGTCCTTTAGTTCTTGATGAGATTTGAGTTAATTGAGATGAGTTAAAGTCCCTAAAAATAATAAAGGACTTTAGAGTTGAGTTAATGAGTTGATGAGAATCTCCATGAGACTGATTGAGTTGATGAATGCCTCTATGAGGGTAAATTTAGATAAGGAATAGTCTTATGAGCATGGAGTTTTAGGAGGAGTATCAAGAACCAAAATGGGTAAAAGTGAGTTTCCATCACACTCATTAACTACATTACCAAGCATAGGATGAGGACTAAACCATTACTTCACATGGTCCTTCCTTAAAGAGAAATCCCTAAACTAATAGAGGACTGTAAAAGTTAGATCCTTGTGGGTAATATGTGTTCCTTACTTAGAAAGTATGGAACAATTGTGGTAATATCAACAGGATTGTTGTACAATCACTGGCTTATAAGTCATTATTGTCAGATAAGACAAACTCCCAGAAAGTTTCCTCCTTGAGTACTCTAAGTCTAGTTGAGTTAAATTGAGTTCCATTAATTTGAGTTGAGTTGAGTTTGGGTTGATTGATGAGGTTTGAGACGTTGATGGGTCACTTGTCTACTCTTTATTCTTACTTTAGATAGACATTTGACATTTTGATTAAGTATTACATTAAGTTGATGTTGTTTCTATATTGTTCAACCAGTTTCAGTTTCATTCAACTATTTTACATACAAGTACATTCCACATACTGATATCCCCTCTTAGATTGCATCATTTTATGATGCAAAGGCAGGTACTAGGGATCGTCAAAAGGCGCACTGTTGAGGATCTATGCATTCCAGCTGAATTGGCGAGCCTCCTTTACTCTGGAGGATCATTGCATTTATTTTTATCTTTCTTATTAGAGTTAGACTTTAAGTTATCTTTATTTGATTTTGAAGTAACCATGGGTCTGTCATTGCAACCATTTGATAATGATATAGGCTTCATAGACTAGAGTTGAGTATTAATGTAGAGACTTATTGAGCTAGCTTCTTTCAGACTAGCCGATTTTATTTATAATGTTTGAGATTTAGATTTCACACTATTATCTTTAGTCTTCCACTGAGTTTTCTGAGTTACATATATATTGAATGGATGGACATGATGAGGCCAAGTGGTTCACTTGGGGACTAGCAATAGTGTCTGAGTGCCGGCCATGTCTAGGATATCCTCTCGAGGCATGATAAACTTGGTATTAGAGCATAGAGTTCAAACGTCCTAGGGAGTCTATGAAGTTGTGTCTTGTAGAGTACTCATTATTCATATGAAAAGCTCTACATCCATAATAGGGAGGCTATAGGACATTAGGAATTATCTCACTTCTTTCATGTTCTAAATTGTGCGAGAGTTATGATATATGAAAAGTTCTCTCATAATTCACGCTCTACACATTTTAAATTTGTGATCATGCCTCCCAGAAGAGCCGTCAGAGGTAGAGGATGTCCCTCTATGCAGAATGTTTACCCACTCGAGCCTCAAGGACATGAGGAGGCCATTGGTCCTACTGTCCCTATTGAGCAACCCCCCAAACTGAGATTTCCAATGCTGAACTTTGCTAGGCTATTCAAACTCTAACTTAGGATATCATATCATCTATTGTGAGACAAAGAGTGGGTAGACAAGATGCATAGTACACATCAGGAGTTTGGGAATTTTTTTAGGATGAATCTGCCTGAGTTCATAGGGTTTGCATCCATTGAGGATCCTGAGAACTATGTGGAGGAGCTTTAGAAGGCGTTCTAGGTAATGCATTTGGCTGATGCTGACAGAGTTGAACTAGCTACCTATCAGGTCAAGGGTTTAGCCAGGCTATGGTTTGATCAATGTAAGAAGGGTAGAGGAGAGGAAGTCCTATTGCTGACTTAGGCAGTGTTCGAGAAGCTTTCCTGAAGCACCTCTTTCCAAGATAATGAAGGAGGCCAAGGTAAGAGAGTTCTTGAATCTGAAATAGGGCTCTATGACCATGCAAAAGTATGGGCTTAAGTTCACTTAACTATCTCGCTATGCTCCAGATATGGTTGCTGACATAAGGGGTAGAATGGGGATATATGTTGATGGGCTGGACATAGGGCCAAAGGGAGAGGGGAAGGGAGAAATACTTGTAAGTGATATGACATTGGGATATTGATAACTTAGATGCAACAAGCTGATGAGGAAAGACAACATGACATAGAAGAGTTCAAAAGTAAAAAGGCTAAGATATCCAGCCATGAGGTTAGAAAGAGAGGGAATGGCAACAGATTCCAATAGGGGCTAGCACCATCATCTCCTAGTGCACTAGAGCCCAAAACCTAGAATGATCAGAGGTCTCAGAATGTTGGAGCCCATGGATCTCAATCGTAGGCTAGTGTGGGGAGTGATGCATACTTCTGGTGTAGTCAAGTGGGTCACCACTAGAGAGAGTGTCCAAAGCAGGATGACTGGGATCAATCTTCTGCACCAGCCCCGCTCGCTAGAGGAACCCAAAAAGACACTATACCAGGCGCAAGCGAAGCCATAACCAAGATCAGAAGAACTCCCCAAATGTTGTGATGAGTCTGATTCAAGTCTTCACTCTTGATTGTTATATTTTGATTTATCGTGGTGCCACATTGTCATCTATAACTACTTATGTGGCCAGTATCTTTGATAGAACCCCTAAGAGTCTTCTTGAACCCTTTGATGTTTCTACACTAGTGGGTGAGTCTGCTCGAGCTGAGAGAATCTATAGGCTTGTGTAGTGTCCATCCATCATAAGGATACTCTATTGAGTTGGTTGAGTTAGAGATGACTGATTTTGATGTAATCCTTGGCATAGATTGGCTCCATGTATGTTATGCCTCCATTAATTGTAGAGCTTGAGCCATTAAGTTTCAATTCTCAAATAAACTAGTTCTAGAGTGGAGGGCTGATTCTGTTGCACCTAAGTGAAAGTTTATCTCCTACCTTAGGGCCAAAAAACTAATTTCCAAAGATTGTATCTATCACCTCGTATGATTTAAGTATGATGATATGGAGTCTCCTACTCTTGAGTCAGTCCTGATTTTGAATGAGTTTCCTAAAGTATTTTTTGAGGATCTACCTTGAGTCCCTCTTGATAGAGAGATTGACTTTGGGATTGATGTTCTTCTCGATACCTAGCGTATCTAATTTCCACCTTATAGGATGACCCCCACTAAGTTGAAAGAGTTGAAATAACAATTGAGATATCTGTTAGAGAAGGGCTTTATAAGGGTAAGTGTTTCTCCTTGGGGTGCCACTATCCTATTTGTGTGAAAGAAAGATGGGTCTCTTAGAATGTGTATCAACTATAGGCAACTGAACAAGCTCATGATAAAGAATAAATAACGTCTCCCATGGATAGATGATCTAGTTGACCAACTTTAGGATACCTCTTGTTTCTCAAAGATAGATCTCATATCTGGCTACCATTAATTGAATGTGAGGGAATGTGATACTACAAAGACAACCTTTAGGACTAGATATGGCCATTTTGAGTTCTTGGTCATGTCCTTTGTGTTGACAATGCAACTGCAGCCTTCACAGAGTTGATGAATAGGGTTTTCAAACAATATCTTGATATACTTGTGATCATATTCATCGATGACATTTTGTTGCGTTCGAGAGATAAGGAAGAGCATATCAATCACCTCAGAGTTATCCTTCAGACCCTCGAGAACCATGACTTATATGAAATGTGAGTTCTGGCTTAAGTCAGTGTCTTTTCTAGGCCACATTATTTCTGGTGATGGTAGTCGAGTAGATGCCCAAAAGGTTGAAGTGGTTAAGAATTGGCCCAAATCGACCTCTCCAACTAATATAAGGAGTTTCTTAGGGTTGGCAGGCTAATACCACAGATTTGTTGATAGATTTTATTCCCTATCCGTACCATTGACTAAAATGACAGAGAAAAAGTCAAGTTTCAGTGGTTCGACGAATGTGAGAAAAGTTTCCAAAAGTTGAAGACGAGACTGACTACTGCACTAATTCTAACCTTGCCTGATGGGACAAAAGGACTAGGAGATTTATTTGACATGTGTCAATAGTGGGATTAGGTTATATGCTGATTTAAAGAAGGATGGAGATAGCCTATGCTTCTAGACAACTTAAAGTTCATGAGAGAAACTATCCAAACCATGATCTTTAGTTGGCAACGATTGTGTTTGCACTTAAACTGTGGCGCCACTACGTGTATGGAGTGCATGTGGATGTGTTCACAAACCATAAGAGCTTGCAGTATGTTTTCATTTAGAAAGAGCTCAACCTGCAACAAAGAAGATGGTTGGAGTTTCTCAATGATTATGATATGAGTGTTCTCTACAACCTAGGAAAAGCTAACATTATTGCTGACAATGGGTAGTACAACCCATCTTGAGGAAGGAAAGAAGGAGTTAGCGAAGGAAGTGCATCCATTGGCTTGATTGTTTGTTCAATATCACGATACAAGCCTAGGGCCTAGATGTGACTAGCGAATGGGACCCCGAAGAAACCCTAAATAAGCCTTGTAGAATATCATTCCACATTCTTGGTCGTAGAAGCAATGCAAAACAATGTAAGAAACATAAATAAGGGGAATTGGGACTATGGGAGAGACTCATATTTAAATAGCTTGAATATTATAAGCAAGTCAAAGCTCAAGCATAATGCATAACTTGCCCAACAACACCTCTAACATTGGACTTAACGGGGGCCAAGACAAGCAACTAGGCTCACCCTCATAGTAAAAGTATACTAAAAAGAAGGATAGTCTTTAATACATAGCTTAAGAACATAGATATTTCTCTCACACATGAGGACTCAACAACTAGCTTGAATGAATAATACCATTAGCTATGTGGAAATGATGATGACCTAATGAAGCTTCGGTTCCTACATGGAAACATCATGTAGACATAGAGTATACTTTAATATATATGAATGGACTAAGTGTGTAGGATGCAGTGCAACAAGAGATAGGCATCATAATCAAAATGCATAACAATAGGCAATAGGCATAATATGATAATATTGCATGTATGATCAATGTTTAAGTAAAACATGCTTAAGTAATTCATGCTTATATAGGATAGCATATGTGTAGAAAAGACAAAGCTAGATTTCCAAATGCACAATCCTTTGGTAGATTAGTGATGATGTTGCCCCATTACTTAGGTGGATGAGTACTAACCCTCATCTAGGTTGGCGATAATGCCACCCCATCACCAAGGTGGACGAGTACTAACCCTCATCTAGGTTGATGAGTACTAACCCCCAACTAGGTTAGTGATGATGCCGCCCCATCACTTAGGTGGATAAGTACTAAACCTCATCTAGGTTATTGATGATGTCGCCCCATCACTTAGGTGGATAAGTACTGAACCTCATCTAGGTTATTGATGATGCTGCCATATCACTTAGGTGGATGAGTACTAACCCTTCTAGATTGATGAGTACTAACCCCCATCTAGGTGGAGAAGTACAAACCCTTCACTAGGTTATCCGGGCGCTTAGACCCCCCCGGATTGGGCATAGTCGAGTTCTACACTTTACATAAGATTCATCATATGGTATGATGCTACACTTAATATAGGAATAATCATATACATAAACTCATTTCATCATCAAAACATCCTTCATATCATATCTCATGCTTAGGTCCTTCAATTCCTCCAGAAACTATAACCGGACATCTTATCAAACACTTTGGGGGAGTATAGCGGGGATAAAAGGTCATGCAATGTAGAGATGAAATCGTGCAAGAAAATATATTATAAAACCATCAATCAACACATTGCAACACCCCCGACATTCACCTCAAAACCTTTCATCAAAACTTACAATAAATCTAAGATATATAGCTCACAAACAACAACAACAACGTACCCAGTGGAATCCCACAAGTGGAGTCTGGGGAGGGTAGAATGTATGCAGACCTTACCACTACCTCATAGAAGTAGAGAGGTTGTTTCCTAGGAACCTTCATCTCAAAAACCCATAAGCAAAATAAACTAGATATGACAAAAAGTAAAAGAAAGGGAACAACAAAAAAATGACTAATAACCAAAAGCATATGACAATATGTAAATATCATATAATTAACACATAAACAACAAATAATAACAACACTTGTACTACTCCTCCTATACCCTACTATACTCAATAACTAGATAACCACCTAACCCTACCCACCAATTAGCCTACTACTCTAATTCGCGACCTCTACTTCTTTCTATCTAGGATCATATTCTCAATAAGATCAAGTTTTGCAATATTCTGTCTGATCACCTCCCCCTAGTACTTCTTTAGTCTACCTTCACCACTCTATGTATCTCCTAAAACCAACCTCTCACACCTTTTAACAAGAGCATCAGTACTCCTTCTCTGCACATGTCCAAACCATCGCAGTCTCGCTTCCTTTATCTTATCAGCCACCGGAGCTGCTTATAGCTTCTCCTAAATGGTCTCATTCATAATCTTGTCACTCCTAGTATGACCACACATCCATCTCAACATCCTCATCTCTACAACATGCATCTTTTAGACATGTACATTTTTGATTGGCCAACACTCCACCCCGTACAGCAAAGATGGTCTAACCACCAATCTGTAAAACTTACCTTGGAGTTAAAGTGGTATCTTCTTATCACACAATACTCTAGAAGCAAGCCTCAATTTAGTCCATGATGCCCCAATACAATGTGTGACATCATTGTCGATAACACCACTATTCTAGATAATGGACCCCAGACATTTAAAGTTCTCCCTCTTGGGGATAGGTTGAGTGGAAAGCCTCACATCAAAGTTTTCTTCATCCCTCTAAGCACTAAATTTGTACTCCAAGTATTAAGTTTTGATCCTACTCAATTTGAAACCTTTGGACTCCAAGACGTGTCTCTAGGCCTCCAACCTATGATTAACTTTAGTCTGAGTCGCATCAATAAGTACTATGTCATCTGCAAATAGCATACACCCAAAACTCACCATGACAAGGGCCAGCGATATCACTTACAACATGCTCCTCTCTACACAAACCAATCAGTAGCCCAAATACATCAACACCACTTCTCAAGAGACTGAATGGCACCTTCTCCCGGATAGATTGTGTCAGCTCATCTATCACCAAGGCAAACAAGAAAGGGCTCAACACAGATCCTTGATGGAGTCCCATCTCAGCAGGAAAATACTCTGAGTCTCCTCCCACCATTCTTACCTAAGTTTTGGCTCTATCGTACATGTCCTTAATCGCCCTGATATATGCCATTGGGACACCTTTCACCTCTAGACACCTTCATAAAACATCCCTTGGGACTTTGTCATATGCCTTCTCAAGATCAATGAACACCATATGAAGATCCTTCTTTCTTTCCCTATATTTCTCCACTAACCTCCGAATAAGATGAATTGCTTTAGTAGTTGACCTCCCCGACATGAATCCAAACTGATTCTCTGAGATAAATACTACTTTTTGTACCCTCATCTCTACTACTCTCTCCCAGACCTTCATAGTGTGGCTTAACAACTTGATACCCCTGTAATTGTTACAGTTTTGTATATCTCCCTTATTCTTGTACAATGGAACCATTGTACTCCTCCTCTATTCATCAGGCATCTTGGCAGTCTTCATAATAGCATTGAACAGTCTAGTCAACCACTCTATGCCATCCTTGACTACGTTCTTCCAAAAGTCTACCGGAATCTCATTGGGCCCGATCGCCCTCCCATTCTTCATCCTACTAATAGCCCATCTTACCTCCTCAACTCTGAACCGCCTGCAATAACCAAAATCACGATGGTTTTCGGAGTGTGCCAACTTACCCAGCTCAATATCTCTCTCTCTTTTTTTCATTTAAGAGTTTATGAAGGTAAGCTTGCCACCTTAATTTAATGGAAGTGTCATCCACCAACACCTCGCCCTCCTCATCCTTGATGCACTTCACTT
>JAOTQJ010200964.1:0-20037 GCA_025642045.1 Solanum sejunctum | reverse complement strand
AGATATCTTGTTTATATTTTTGGAATGTATATTTGAAAGGTAGATATCTTGTAGATAATTAGTTCCTTAGAATTAGGATAGTCTCACGCCTAATTGAAGGTTTAACTTTGTATATATTCTGACTTTGCATATTATTTATGATCAAGAAAAATATTTTCCTTTTATTAATATCTTTAATTTGGTGAACAGTGATGATATTAAAAGATATGATCAAATATTATTCACGATCAAAGGAACAAGAAACTTTTACTAGGCACGTTAAAACAAGCCAATATGATTTTTTTTTTTACAGTGGCTCATGAAGGGACGTAGAAGGAAATCATTATGTTATGCATACCAAGTACAATAATACAATTTTATAGTATGTCCATTTTTTAAAAATAGTATATAAATAGCTTTATTTTTAATCACTTTGTCACCTTTATATTAACTAACTGACTTTTAAATAGCTTTGCCTCAGTTTCACTTTTACTTTCATATGCTTAAATTGAAACACAATATAGAGCAACTACCTGTTTTGTTTTATCAAAATTGTAAATATCAACTATTTAGTTGTATTTGAATTTTTTTTTGTAATCGCGCGAAGCGCGAGTTACTTCTCTAATTATAAAATATTTAAATACTTAAATATAAAATATAAAATAAATATAATAAATATTATGATAGATATAAATACGATATAATATTTATTGTATTATAGAAAGCTTCTATCAATGTAAGTCATTTTCTAGTGAGTCTAAATAAGCCATAAAGTCACTAAGAAAACTTTTTTAGAATTTATATATTTTATGATGTCAACTCTAGATATTATTTTTACCTTTTGAGCTTCCTATATGTATCAACATAAGTACAAACCTATGATGCAACCTAGGTTAAACTTTTAAGGTGCTTTTTTTCATATCATAAAAATTGGCAAGCAAAATTTATTCGCATTCAAAGATCTATTCTCACATATGTTTTTTTCAAAACGTGTGACTTTTCATATTTTTGGGTAATGTTTTGTATTCTTTTTGCCTTATAAATACCTCTTTCTTGCAAGAATTTAGTCAAGCTATTAGATGGTTCCAAAACAAGCTATTCCTATTATCTGTTGCCATAATGTGCTTATCATGACCATCGGAGATTCTTATAAAGAAACACTAGCCAGGGCGTAGTGCTGTACGAGCCTTGTCTCCATCTTCTTCTCTATGTTCTTCTTGTGACAGTTATCGAAAAAATCAAGAGCTTTTAACTGTATCTTTTATATTTCACACTACATCGACATATAATTCGATACTATACTATTTTTATTTCATTATTATGTTGGTTAATAACAAAATAAAATACTCTGTACTTTATACTTCTTCCAACGTTTCAGGTGGAATAGGGTGAATTATGTTCTATACTATATGATTTTGGCTGGTTAATATACTTTATGTTAAGTTCAAGGACATTATTAGCCACAAAATTAATTTATTGAATTTCTTTCTATTTGAGCTTAAATAAGCCATATGTGACTTTATTGTAGTTCGTTACCACTAATCAATATTCAAATTTTACAACTACTTTCTTAAAAGGAATTAATTGTTGCGCTTTAATACTTGCATGTTTTCATAGGATTTTAATCATTCTGAAGTATCTACTAAAATTTTCAATGGGCGTTGCACGTGTCCAAAGGGTAGTTTCCATAAACGTCTATGTCACTTAGAACACATGTCTTTCTCTTTGTTGAAAGATTGCTCCAATATTCCTATTAGAAGGATCAATTACCATACTATATTAAAGCAAGTAAATTTTGTATTTTTAAAATACTTATAAAGTGTCACAACTCGATTTCAAAGGCGGCGATGGTGCCTACCATAACTTGTCGATAGACAAGCCGATCCATAATCCTGGACAATAAGTAATGGGTATTTAGGAAAAACTAACAGAGGCTAAGAAAATAGCAAAAATATAGAAGGATAAAAACAAAAACTAACTGAAAATATATAAATCCAAATACACAAGAAACCCCTCCAAGAACATGGAAGTCAGTAGTATAGGGCTTCTTGATCATGCCGAAATTACATTTCCCAATTAAGGTACAAGTGGTAGCAATTTCAAATATAGAAACTAACAATGGTTAGGGTCGATCCTAAGGAATATTGTCTAGATTTGGAGTAAACAAAGCAATTTCAAGGAATTAATCAATTTATTGCCCAAAAGAGGGGGGTGGGGGTGGATTTATGTTTTAAAAAACAATAATTGAAACCTATACTACGCATAACTTGAAAACAAGTATACTTACTTAGTGATAGAAGTAAATAGAATATTGCATTTTCCATGAATTTTAACATAGTATGACCTAATAATTGTAACCTCTTTCTAGTGTGTAGCATGCATAGCTAGTAAGTTGTATTCACCTAATTCCTTTGGCCCTAAACTAGACAAATTTCACTGCACAACTTGGGCCACTGTTACGATCCAAGCATAGGACCTAGATGTGATACGATAAGTGGGAACCCAAAGGGACTCCGAACAAGTCTCTTAGCATATCATTCTCATATCCTTGGTCACGAAAGCAAAATAAACAACACAAGAGATATAAATAAGGGGCAACAGGACTAAGAGAAGCCTTGATATTCATAAAATCATAAAAGAGTCAAGATCATAGTATAAGTACATCAATTATCCAACAACACCTATAACATAGAACGGAGCGAGGGCCAAGACACTTTCTGGTAATAACATGGAGGACGATCAAGAGGTGCTCCAGTCCCTATATGGTAATATTATCTAGACATAGAATATGCCTTAGCACATTTGAATGTACTAAGTATGTAGAATGCAATGCAACAAGACATAAACCATTATAGTTAAAATGTATAATCATAAGCAATGGATAGGTATAATATTAATATGGCATGCATAATCAACGCTTGAAGAAAAACACGCTTGTAAATCATATACCTTGCATAGTATGTATCATATGTGGGAAGAGACAACAATCAACATAACCCAAGCGAACTACTACTTGGAATTCAAGGCATGTCACCCCCTAGTAAGGTTATTGAGGTACAAACCCATCAACATGGTGATTGGGCATGTCACCCCCTAACAAGGTGATCAAGGTACTCACCCCTCAGCAAGGTGATTGGGCATGTCACCCCCCAACAAGGTGATCTAGGTATGTCACCCCTTAATATGATGATTGGGCATGTCATCCCCTAATAAGGTGGTTGAGGCATGTCAACCCCTCAACAAGGTGATTGGGTATGTCACCTCCCAACAAGGTGTAGTCTACTTGCAACATCGTAGATAATTTTCATGAATTCAATGCATATATACAAGCTCTTAATCATCATAAAGTTACTTGACTTATAAACCATATAATAGGTCATCAATAAATTGAGAATCCTTGTCAAGATATTTTATCAAACGCTTGGGGTTTTGTAATGCTTGTTAAACATCATGCAACTATAGAGTAAAATAATATGCAAAAACACATTGTAAATCAACCCACCAACATATAGTAAAACCCTCATGGAAGATACATTTAAATCCATCATCAAATCTCATAATAGATCATAGTTTCATAGCTTAAAACATGCATAATCTCAATAGACAAATCCAATTCAGAGTATAAGCCTGACATAGATAGACATGCATAATCAATAATTAATCAACATTTCATATAACCCCAATATAATTTATGCTTATATTTCATAATAATGGATACTCATAAATAAAACAACTTGTAAATATGCAATTTTCATAAAAAGAAAGATTAGTCTCCATGGGTAAATGGACCCAATGGATGAAACCACATACCTCAAACTTGGGTTTTCATGATGTAAACATGAAAGGAGTCTTGAAGCTTGAATTGAGTTTTGGAGATTCAATATGAGCTGGAAATCCTTGGATTTGGGATGGGAATTCTGATAAAGTGTTGGAGAGGTTTTAGAGAGGATTTTTCAGTGATATAAAGTTGAAAAATGACTAAGTATAGGATATTGAATGTGTAAATGGGCATGTGGGCCTTGACCCTAATGCCCTTAGGCCGAACAAAAAAATTAAGGAAAAACTAACAGCACTCCACCATGGGTCCGCGTTGCATAGTCATCACACGCACATCTACTATTTTTGAAGAAAAACTAATTTTCTCCACAGGTCTTCTAAAATTAGGGTTATACCCATTTCCCACTAAAGTTTCCCCCTAATAAAGAATATGAAGTAAAATTTTTGATATCATGCAATGATTTTGAAATATATGTAAACTATGATTAAGGGCATTTTCGAAACACATTTTTGGTTATTTCAGTTGTCTACGGGTGTTGTATTACTAACCATTACCTTGTCCTAGTAAAATCATACCTTGGGCCATTCAGGTTAATTAGATGAGAGTAATCATATTGAATGTTGTTATTTATTACTTATCCCATTTATTATCCCTTTGGCCCGACAAGTGAGAACATAGCGAGTTTTGACATTGGTCATTGTTAAAAAGCATTCAATATGAAGAGATAAATAATACATGCATGCACACTTTAAAAGGATTACAAAATATTTGGTTCCACTTGTTTAGTTTCTTATGGTTCCCACAACCCTAGTTGTGGAGTTAGCTATGCATGTTTGTTATAGATAAAGAAATCATGTTTGATGTTTGCATAATTAAATACTTAAAAAGAAGAATTGAAGAAAGTAAATAAAAAATCTCCATGTAAATAACAATATTAAGATCTGAAAGTAATTAAAAATTGTATCAACTCAAAATCTCCAAGAATAACAAAAAGAAAAGTAATATTATATGGTCTGATAGCCTGTATATCCAAAACTAACTAAAAACTGATGGCACCCAAACTATACCTCTTTTTTAACAGTATAAGCAGTCGTTATCAAAATATATAACCTAACTAAAGTTAAAATCGAACCCATAGGGAAATGTTCTAGACCGCCATGACCCCAATGCCTTTAGGTCGAACCAAACAATTAAGGAAAAACTAACACCACTCTGCCATGAGTCCACGTTACATAGTCATCGCGCACATCTACCGTCTTTTTAGAAAAACTAATTTTCTCTACAGGTCTTCTAAAACCCGGGTTACACCCATTTCCCACTAAAGTTTCCCCCTGATCAAGAATATAAAGTCGAATTTTTGATATCATGCACTGATTTTGAAATATATGAAAACTATGATTAAGTGCATTTTCAAAGCTCATTTTTGGTCATTTTAGCCGTCTACGGGTGTTGTATTACTAACCCTTACTTTGTCCCAGTAAAATCATACCTTGGGACATTCAGGTTAATTAGACAAGAGTAATCATATTGAATCTTGTTATTTATCCCTTATCCTATTTATTACCCCTTTGGCTTGGCAAGTGAGAATATGGCGAGTTTTGACATTGGTCATTGTTAAAAAGTATTCAATATGAAGAGATAAATAATACATGAATGAACACTTTTCAAGGATTATAAAATATTTGGTTTCACTTTGTTAGGTCCTTATGGTTCCCACAACCCTAGTTGTGGAGTTAGCTATGCATGTTCGTTATAGATAAAGAAATCATGTTTGATGTTTGCATAATTAAATACTTAAAATGAAGAGTTGAAGAATTTTAAAGAAAATCTCTATGTAAATAGAAATATCGAAATCTGAAAGTAAGTAAAAATTGTATCAACTCAAAATCTCTAAGAATAACAAAAAGAAAAGTAATATTATGTGGTCTGATAGCCTGTATGTCCAAAACTAACTCAAAACTGATGACACCCAAACTACACTTCTTTTTTAACAGTATAAGGGGTCGTTGTCAAAATATATAACCTAACCAAAGTTAAAAGTAAACCTATAGGGAAATGTTCTAGACCTACGCTAATTACGAGCAAGTTGAATGAATTAATGTACTTATCTCCTGAAAGGGTTCTTTTGTAATTGCAGGAAATAAACTAAACTAGAAGCAAGCGTTGTGAAATCAGTGAGATATGTAATTAAGGTATAGTGTTTCCAATGAATTCCTAACATAGTATCACTAGATAGTCATGATCTTTTCTAGTGTATAGCTTACAGAGTGGTAAGTTGAGTTTACCAAACCCTTTGATATAGGTGAGAGGTAAATTTCACTAAATGATTCGATCTATCCCATAGTGTGACATTTATAACCCTTACCTTTTGTTCCATTGTAATCTCCCCTTGATCCAATTTGGTTGATTAGAGGGATCACATCGAATCTTGTTAATTAATCTTTTTTTCTATTCATTACTACTTTAATCCTGCTAGTAAAAATTAGGTAGGTTCTAACTTTGGCCACCATTAAAAATCATTCATAATGAAAATAATTAATTAATTCATGTATGTACACTTTCCAAGAATTATGGATTATCTAGTTTTACCTTGTTAGTTCTTCGTAGTTCCCACAACCCTAGTTATAGATTTAGCTATGCATAATTATAGTACATGAAAAAAAATCATATTATTGAAAAGCATAATTGAACTCTTATAGTGATGAAGTTAAGAACAAGTAATCCAAAATTCTCCATAAGAATTCACAATGTAATGTTTTCAATGTAAAAATCACAAAATATAAAGTCTGAAAAGTACTTCTCTATTCTCTCCTACACATCTCTGTCAAAAAGACCTAACAAATCTATTTATAGGAAGTGATATACAAATCCAAACATAATAGAAACATTCGATTTAGCAGCTTCTGTGGTCTGGGCTACGGGCTGTATAAAGATCCATGACCCATATGCAGGCTTCGTACTCTGTATGTGCTAAAAACTGACTTTAATTCTATAAGACCTTCTTACAGGCCATCTTCAGGCTTATTCCCCCTAGGTGGTTTCTTCTGACAGCTCTTTAGAAACTCTTCAAACGCTAATCCTATATGCACGAAATCAATCCACAACTCATGAAAGATTCCATGACTGATGTGACAGTTTGTGGATGCAATATCTAAAACTTAGCCCTTCACTGGATCTCATTCACAAAACCTCTCTATGACTCATAGAAGTAACCACGACCCATAGAGTTACTTGTAAGTCTTAAAAAATAACAACTTTATAGAACTTTGCCTAAAATCAGGTCAAATCCTGTAATCCTAAAAAATTAAACATAAAAATATATCAAACCCACCTCATCGCTCTGAAAACACAAAAATTTCCAAGTTTAACATCAAAAGTGTTGTATTTTGACACACATCAACACCCTCAACTTAAAATTGTTACTTGTCATCAAGTGACAGACTCAATCTACATAAGTAGTATAGCAACACACATACCTTTTATCTAAGGGAATACATTAACTCTAAACCAATCACCAATACCTAAACTAAGCTAATCAATGCATATTAGATAGTCATCAAACAAACATGTATATCCATATATGTCATAATTCAAATATGACAAGTAAGGTAACCAAAGATATGAAACAATCAATAAAATAGCCTAGGATCAATAGTATAACTCAAGTGCCCTCACAAAATCACCCATAGGGATAGTATTTTCACGTTTAATGCTTGGCACTAACAAAATCAGTCACACTCATAAGAGATAGTCAAACATTGCACTCAATACTATGTGCCTACCCCTATACTCACAACTATGACCATCGACTACTTGGACTAGGATCACTATGGGACTTTCTTTGCATGTAACGTAGGCTTATAGGGCTTTGGTATGATAGAACATATTGAATAATGACCCTTCTTAACACTGTGTTATTCTTAGCTTTTGCCCTACCAACATTGTTATTTTCAACTCACACTTTCCTTCTCATATTTCGAACCTTTCTGGATGCCTTACTCACACTTTTAAGCTTATTACATTTTATTTTTTATATTCTTTTTCTTTTTAGCACGTTATTTAGGCATCCATTCATTTTTCTTGTACCTATAGAATATTTTTTCCCTTTCTTTATGTATCTCTATTCCACCCTCTTTAATGCGATTTCTATTGAACTAGACACCCTCAACTCAGGCTTTTTGCCTGAGTTAGGTACACAATATCTAACCTATGAATCAACACCACTTTTCATAGCCATCCTCAACTTAGGAGTTTTGCCTTAGTCAAGGTGCAATATATTCAATAAAGGATCTAGGCCAAATTCAGGAATTCACATTCAAAAAGGCTCGGTTACTTAGGTTTTTACCAAGAAAAGGGTAAATGTCAAGCTCTAACATTAGGACCAAGGGATGCATTAAACATTTGGTTGGTTGGTTACGCTAAGTGGGCTAATATGACCAATGACCTAAGATTTTTTCCTAACCAACTAACCTACAGTCTTAATCAGAGTGATAGGGAAAGTTCTGAATTGAAACACATTCTAAGAATTTTGCCACAAAGCTCACACACACATAGCACTGATTACACTATCAACATAGACTATCAGATCATGCTTTTCATCAAAATTAAACCTCACTTTATAGAACAAGCATTGTCAATCATTGTTTTGACATGGTTGTTATCAAAACTACCTAATGAAAAAATTTAATTGGCATCATTTTTGTACAAAACTAACATATTCCACAGACCTTAGTACAATATGCTACTAATACTACTTGCACATCCTAAACATGCCAGTTCAATAGAAAAATTAAATGTCCTTAGGGAAAGAACACAAGCAAGAAAAACCGTCAAACTCAAAATGTGAGATAGTTGTAGGCCATGGTTACTTAGACTTCGCACTGGCCTATAACTATCCACACCCCATTGAAAAGTGTTTGCATTGTCTCCAATGCAAAATTATATAATTGAAAAGCATATGTGACAAAAAGGATATACCTAGGAACCTAAGTGCTAGTCTCTGGCTATGTCTGACCATTCTCAACCTGCCTGGTTAGTAGCGCCAGCATGTTTGGAGTATGTAGTACCCCTCACCCTCTCTGGCTCATGTGCCTGCCAAGCCTTTACATTTATAACAGAGCGAAGTCTCACAGCCTTGAATTGCTCCATCTTTGTTAACTCCACTTCTTTACTTATAATATCTATATTGTCATCCCCTAGATGAGGTCTCTCCCTAAGGGCAAAGAGTGGTGTCTCCTTGAAGTCGAACAAATCAATAATCACTTCATTGGTGTCAAATAGAGAAAGCACCAACAGTACGAGAGGATCGGGAAGGACGCACCTCTGGTGTACGTTGCATCCCTCATCTCAGAATGGAGCTATTGGATCTCATCCTGAATGGCTATAAAGTCATAGGTTGGGTTGACTGAGTCTCTGTTCCACTCGACTCTCAAATGCATCAATACGTCTATGTACTGGTGGAAGCCTCTCCGTAAGTGTGACTCAACCCATAACCCAACCTCAGAAATGACCTGGCAACCCCAAGGCCTAATTTTCTGTAGCAACTGAGTCAAGTAGGACATATGCCATGCCAGTTGGTGAAGGTTGTGAGGTCACAATCTTAGGTCGAGGAGTAAAAGTAGTAATAGACCCCCTTTTTCTCTCAACTTTGATATGTAGGGGCCACTAAGTAGTTAGAGCAGCAGTAGTGGAAGAAGATGAAGGCTTAGATAATGATGTTGTGGCAAACATCTCTGGTAAGTGGATCGGAGGCTATGATGCTAGCCTAAGGCCCATTAGATTCTCATCAGCCTTTATCAAGCTAGTGTCTACTGTCACTTGAACCTTTATAATAGTATTTAAATGATGAAGAATCTCCATATCACTGCTATACATAAACGATATATCAAGTATGGGAAGGAGAAAAACATGGACCACTTTAAGGCCGCCTCATGAAGCTGGTTTGCTATCAAGCAGGCCCAATAAATGTGATCATCAACCAAGATACTGTCAATGAACATTGCACAATTTGATGTCAAAGTATTAACAACATGTGTAAGTTAAATCCTTGATCTAACAACAACCATTTACAACTTGCCTTTGAAGCTGAGGGTTGACTTCACTATCAGCACCGATGATGTAGAAACCCACTAAGGGTTCTGGCCCTTCTCTACAATGTGGTCGGAGACCCATCTCATTAGTGCATCCCTTAGGGATGGATCTCTCATCAACACTTTATCCCTGGTCTGTGCTAATTTGAGATCATATTTATCTATTGTCTTTGGGGCCTAATCATTGGGACCAAAAAGAAATCATCAAATGGTAGTATCAGATAAGTTAACTACAACTCTTGTCACCATCCTGCATGTAAGACGAGTTTGACGAAGGTATCTCTTCCCCTTAGGGGTCAACTGCATAATGATGGCAGTGTAGGAAACATAGAACTCTCTAACCAATACCAGAGAGCACAACCTAAGGGAGATGCTAACCACTCTAACCTATAACGGGCTATGATATCCCGGATTCCAGTGACACTGTCAAGCCCAGGAGTGATGATCAAAGACTTTTCAAATATAGTACGAGTGTGTCTGTCTTGCTCATCATATTAGAGGTCATCCCTATTGATCTGTTATGTGCCCCACATACACCATCGACTTGTCAATGTATCTACGAACAAGGTGGTGCTGGGGGTATTGAAGTAGACACAGACTCGGAGTCCTGTCTTATCTGGACTCAGATCCCTCTCTAGAAGAAGTAATTTATATAGAGCTGCTATCCCTATCACCTCCCTGGTCAGACTTAGGAGTGTGAACCACTATAGCCTGAGTATGAGGTGACACTGTCAATTTGGAAGTCGCCATGTGTGTGGTCACTCGACGCCCATATTTGGCTGGACACCAAGATCCTCTATAGACCCACTAGCCTCAATAGCAGCCTAGGTGTTTAAAGACTCATCTCGTAATCAGTCTACAAGGCCCAAATCTCACTCATTCTAGACTTTAGATCCATTGTACCTAAAATCCATACAATTGACATTCAAATTAGTCCCACTAGCAGAAAAGTGAAACGTTGTAAAAATAAATGGTAGAATAACCTAAGAAGGCTCATCTATAAGCCACAGGGAAAACTATAGGACATATAAGGCCTTCATAGGTGATAGGGTACAGTGGTTTAGGTTACTTGAAATGCAACTACGAGATCAAGTACAACTCATAAAACTACGTATGGGCTACAGATTAAGTAAAATCAATATCTTCATGCATGGAGCCTGATGTGCTGTCAAAATACAACACCTTTGACGCTTAAAATTTAGAATTTTATGTGTTCTTAAAGAAATGTTAGTCAATTTAATATGTTTTTATATTTTTTCCAAGATTATAGGATCTAGCATAATTTTGGGCTAAGTATATAGTTGTTGTAGTTTTTGATGATGTATGACATACTTTACGAGCCATGTAGGTTTCCACGAGCCATAGAGTGTGCTTCATAAGTGAGATCCAATGATGGGGTGATTTTCTGAAGTTGCATCTACGAATTGTCAAATGAATCATGGAAAGGTCTATGAGTCATAGATGAGGTTATGTACAATGAGGATCAGAAGTCATAATTTTTTCAAAAGTCATCAGACGAAACCCTATGTAGGTTGTTAGTCTAAATAAAAACCATAGAAAAGATCTCATGGAATCTATGCCTAAATTTTAAGAATAAATCCATGAAGCGTCGATATGGGCCATAGAACATAGTGAAACGACCTCTAAAAGGTGCCTGAAAATTTACCTTGAAAGTGCCCGAAATCATAAATTGCATATATATCAATCCATGTATGACATTAAAAATCTGACTTCATATTCTTATTCAAGGGGTAAAATTAGAGGAAAAAGGGTCTAAGCATAATTTTAGAGCAACCGTATCAAAATTTGAAATTTCCAACTGTCAATTTCTAGAGAGTTATTCACGTACCTAGTGCAATACGCCAAGGGCGCGCATATGAAGAAAATGGACTTTCGCATGCTTCCCGTGATGCAAACATGCATATTTTTCTACCCACTTATTTTCTTGCGGTCCAAGACATTGAAAACTTTGTCCTAAGTGTCCCCAAACGTAAAAATGCCCATACTTAACCATTTTTACCATTATATCATTCTAAATATTCTCCAATATTCACTCAAACACTTAGCCAAATTCTTCACTCCTAAATTCATGTCTCAAACCCTCATTCGAACTAACGGTTTCCTTCAAGTTCAAGTGTCCATTTTCAATCTTCATCAAGAGTTCCTCCAAAGTTAAAGTATGTGGGTTTCTTTCATGGGTTCCTCTCACCCATGATACCCAAGCTTTATTTTGTTATAAATTGCATGATTTAATGTTGATTTACAATTAGATCTATCTTATTATGAAAATCACTAACACTTTGTTGAAGTTCATCAAATTGTGATTGTTTTGTTATGTTTTGAGTTAGGAAACCAAGGTCTATTGTAAGATTTGGTGAACGGTTTTGATGTAAATTACTTGATGGTATTACAAAGTATCTATCCAAGGTTTTACACTGAATTTTCTAGCATGATTTTACTCTGGAATTGCATGATTTTAAACTAGGACTACACACTCTCTAAGTGTTTGATAAAATATTTGGCTGTGGTTTCTTAAGGAATTGAAGGTTAAATGCATGTCTTATAAGATGAATGACTATATGATGATGGTATACGATAATGATATGATAAAATGATGGTGAAATAAATGCATGTACATGGTACTCTCTATGTAGTGTTGGAATGTGACCATACCCTAGCCAGGGGTTATGCATTGGGTAACCTTATTGGGCGTTTGTACCCATCAACCTATCGAGGGGTTTGTACTCTATTACTAAGGGTGGTAGAGTGCGATAATCCACCAGCCTTGTTGCGGGTTTATACCTATCAACCTATTAGGGGTTTGTATTTCAGTACTAAGGCTAGTAGGGTGTGATGATCCACCAACCTATTGACAGGGTTTGTACTTCAATGACCAAGGGTGGTAGGGTTTGACGATCCACCAATTGTTAATGGTCTCTTATTACATATATGTTCTATTCTATGTAAGCATATTTTACTTAAGCATTAATAATGCATGTCATATTGCTACTACGTTATCTATTATCTATCTCTATGCATTTTGATTATGATGTCTTTCTATTGTTGCATCACATCCTACATACTTTGTACATTCAAACGTACTAATGCATACTCTATGCCTATATGATGTCACCATATAGGAATCGGTGTTCAAGTTGATCATCCTCCTCTTCTACGTGTTTAGTTCGGTACTACTCAAGCTAGTTGGTGAATCCTCCACTTCGGAGACCTTAGTCTAAGTTTCTCTTATTATCTATTGAGACATTCTTCTTTATTATTTACTTTAGGTATGAGGGTGATCCCAGTTACTTTGTCTTGGCCCCCACTTTATCTATGTAGTGTAGATGTTGGTGGACATGCTATGTACTTATGATATGAGCTTTTACACTTTTGTCTCTTGATTATGATGCTATGCAGGATGTCCCTTAGTACTATTTCCCTATTTCTACTTTCTTATATCATTTAAATGCTTCTGTGACCAATGATGTATATTGATATGAAAAGAGGCTTATTGGGGGTTCCTTCGGGTTCTCATTGTCATATCTAGACCCTAGGATTGGATTGTGGCACTTTGTACAACCCGTAGGTCTGCTCGTATTGCCTGTCAAATCTAGTTTTCCTTTTTTTTTGAATTTGTATTTTAAGTACTATAAGTAGATCTTTTAGCTTATATTCTGACATAAGGAAAAGAACAATCAGAAACATTTATAGAAGTGTTTGGAACAATATTTTGAGATTTTAGTTCAGTCCTTGTGATTTCCATTAAAAAGTAAGGATTTCTTGTTCTTAAATTCATCCTTGTAAGTACTCAATTATGTTACTCTATATCATGATTCTTGCATCTACAATGACAAAGCATAGCTAAATTCACAACTTGGGTTGTCGAAACCATGAAAAACTAACAAGGTAAAATTGGATAATTCGTAATTCTTGGAAGTGTGCATGCATGTATTATTTAATTCTCTTCATTTTGATTGTTCCTTAATAGTGCCCAACTTTAGCACTCACCTAGTTATTATTGACTGGATCAAAGTAGTAACAAATTAGAAAAGAGATCAATTAACAGGATTCAATCATTTCCTTCTTGTCCAATCAGCCAAACTAGATCAAGGGGACATTCAACTGACATAATAGGGTAGCATTTGTAATCTCACACTGTAAGGATAGATCAAATCATATACTGAAATTTACCTCTTGCCTAGATCAAAGGGTTTGGTAAACTTAACTTACCATTTTGCATGCAACACACTTGAAAAGAATGCGATTATCTCGTAATGCCAAGTTAATGAATCATGGGGAACACAACACACTAGTTACTTTTTTTTACTGATTTCATAGAACTTGTGCTAGTTTAGGATTACCTTCTTGTAATTATAAACCCTCCTCTTCGGTAGATAAGTAGTTTAATTAACTCCAATTGCTTGAAATTACTTTGAGTCTAACATATTCCCTCTAGGTTTGACCCTAATCTTGGTTAGGTTATATATATGTTGACAACAACTGCTTTAACCTTCAAAAAGGAGGTGTAGCTTGGGAGACATCAAGATTTTGGCACCATTGCCGGGGAATACGACTAGACTTGGTTAATTTGATTAATTGAGAAATTAATCCTTATTTCCCTTGTTTTACATTTTTCATTGTTTTTGTTTTAGCGTGCAGGTATAGTGTATGCGCAACACTCGAAGTCGAGCTATATAATTGACTCAATTTTCCCCTAAGATCTAAATACTAAGAAGAATGACCTAGGGCAATGTGAACAATGCTGCAACGGATGCAGAAAATGCAGCATTGAATTAGAATTAGAATGAGAACAATAATAACCTACCTCCGACAGAGGATATTGACCCACCACCATAGGATCCTCATGTTGTAGCTCATACATGGAATCAATATCAGCTTGACCCTATGACAATGGATGTCATTGGAGTGATTCAAATGAAATCAACTCCAAACAACTATATTTGGATCAATTTTTACCCAATTTCAGCTATTCGAAAGGCTAACCTATGTATTTTTTTGAGAGGAATGTTGTGGAAGTGTCAAAAATTGCTTGTGGCATTCTATTCAAGAAAAATTTCATGGTTTTCTATTGTATCTTGTTATTGATTTTTGAAATCTTAGACATGTAATTTCTTATGAATTTTTAGTCAATTTTAATGAAATTTGGGTCTATTTTATATGTTTTGTAAGATGCACATCGTAGTGATTTGGAATTGATTGCTTAAGCTCAATTTTGTGTGAAAAATACTATTTTTGCTACTGGTTATGTTAGTTATTTCCAAAAAATTAAAAATGTGATAACTCAGTCATTCTGAATAAATTTTTAGTGAAATTTTAGTATAAAGAAAGGAATTTTTGAGGTGCACACAATGGTATTAATGGATTTTCTTAAATTGCTCGGT
The DNA here is from genome assembly GCA_025642045.1 of Solanum sejunctum. Taxonomy (NCBI): domain Eukaryota; kingdom Viridiplantae; phylum Streptophyta; class Magnoliopsida; order Solanales; family Solanaceae; genus Solanum; species Solanum sejunctum. The sequence goes on along the minus strand of JAOTQJ010200964.1, from coordinate 4,789 downwards.
TTGAGAGAAAATTGAGGTCGACATGGCTGCCATGTATAGTTTTATGGAAAACAAATATTTCATATTTTTTGGTTGTTTAATACCATTTTAAACATCTGATTGAGCCCGAATTTGAGGTATAGGCTCAGGGAAGTATTGTGAATATTACATGGGATTTGTTTTAGAATTTAGCTGTGGACTGACTTTTTGTCCAGATCACAACTTTCTGGGAGTGTTAAACCATCCCATTTTAATGCTAGGCATGTCTACATTGATTTAGGCAACGAACTGGATTATAAACGTTTTGAACTAAGCAAAGGAATAACATAGAAGGTCAGCGTATGAGAATTCAAGCCTGGACTCCAACTTTTAGGCCTGAAGTAGAGATACCTATAGTTCTTATTTGGATGTTGCTTGCAGAACTACCTTTGTATCAATACAATAAGACATTTTTATCTTCTTTATATCTCCCATTGGGAAGCTCTTATACCTGGATACTGATTCATTTCACAATACAAGATGCAACATTTCTAAAATAACTGTACAAGTGGATCTAATCAAGGAGAGACCAACTCATGTGTGGATAGGCTTTGGTGAGGAAGCTATGACCATTGGTAGATGGTAGCCTATACAATAAGAAGCTATTCCTGACTATTGTAGCTATTTCAAGCACTAGGGGCACATGATTCAGGTTTTCACAATCAAAAGGAGAGATTAAGATCATCAACAGAGAAAGAATATGGAACAAGAAAAAAAGAAGTAAGAAAATATGGACAAGGACAAACAAGATCCCTTTAATACACAAGGAACAACAAAGCAAATAGGAAATAAGACATCATAACCATGCTCGACATCAAAACAATAAGGAAAAGGAGATGAATCATCAAGAATCTTTGTTGAAAACATAGAAGAGAAAGCATGGCAAGAACATGGAACCAAATCAACAAAGAAGGACAATATTGTCCTCCATACAGAGGCAATGCAGACAGGTATTAACTCTATTCCTACCCATAACAATTAATTTGACCTTACACTGCTGGATAAACTCAACTTCCAAACTTTGGAGGAGATCCAAGACAAAGAGAACACTACTAAGGAGGTTGTATCTGAAACACATAAAAGCACAACTACTATAGGATTAGGTGATGACTCAAGAAATCCCCATGAAAATCATGGACATCTTGGTGATCAAGATATTCCCAATCCCCTATCTTATTATTTTACTTCTCAACCCCATGCCCCTGGTTATTTTGATAAAGTTGTTAGAGGTATAGTTGGGAGTAAGGAGAACCACTCTAACCTGCAGAAAGGGGAACCAAAGGAAAAGGTCCTGTATCCTATTTTGATGAACAACCCCACTGTTAATCATGAGAAGGGTTGGCTAACTCCTGCAACCACTTATAGCAAAGAACATATAACTATTATCCACCCACTACTCAGAAGATTTGAAACACCCCTCATGTCCTTTAAAATATCCATAATTGTATTTTCATAATATCTTAAAAATCGTGCATGATTTAAAAAATTCGACTTCATATTCTTGGTCAGGGGGCATAACTGAGTGGGAAATGGGTAAAATTGAAATTTTAGTAGAACTATATCGAAAAATAATTTTTGCTAATGTGAAGTTTAATTGAAGGTGGTTTCATTCTTGGGTCATGTGGTGACGGGGGATAGTATAAAAGTGGATCTTAAGAAAACTGATGTGATTAGGAATTGGCCTAGACCGTTGATCGCGTCGGACTTTAGTAGTTTCTTGGGCCTTGCGAGTTACTATAGAAGGTTTGTGAATAGGTTGTCCTCCATTGCTTCTCTTATGACAAAATTGACTCAAAAGAAGGTTAAGTTTGTGTGGACTGATGAATGTAAGAAAAATTTCCAAACATTGAAAGATAGACTTGTTTCCAGTCCTATATTGTCACTATCGGATGGGCTTGAGGGATTTGTTGTGTATGGTGATGCATCTAGAGTTGGTTTGGGTTGTGTACTAATGCAAAATGGTAAGTTCATAGGTTATGCTTCTAGGTAACTCGAAGTGCATAAAAAGAACTACCCTACCCATGATCTTGAATTGGCCGCCGTGGTATTTGCACTAAAGATTTTGCCTTATTATTTATATGTGGTGCATGTTGATGTCTTTATCAATCATAAAAGCCTAACATCTCAACTTAAGACAAAAAAGGTGGCTAGAACTCCTTAAGGACTATGACATGACTTTGCATTACCATTCTGGTAAGGCAAATATTATAGCAGATGCTTTGAGTAAGGTGTCTATGGGTAACCTAGCTCATGAGAATGGCGGTGATAGGGAGATATCTAGGGAGGTGCATAAATTGGCTAGACTAGGGGTGAGGTTAGAAGATGTGGGTGATAGTATTATTGTTGTTGATGGTTCTAAATCATTGATTGATGATGTGATAGCAAAATAAGATTTAGACTCCTCCTTGCTTGAGATGAAGGCCATGGTGAAACAAGGAAACATAGAGGTTTTCTCCGAAGAGGGAGATGGGGTCCTTAGATACTAAGGTAGGTTATGTGTTCCAAGTGTTGATGATTTGTGGGGGAGAATTCTTGATGAAGCCCATAATTACTCATATTCTATCCACCTCAGTTGAACTAAAATATATAGAGACTTATTGGATGTGTATAGGTAGGGAAACATGAAGAGACATATTACCAAATTTGTCACCGATTGCCATAGTTGTTAATAAGTGAAAGTCGAGCATCAAAGGTCGGGCGGCATAACCCAAGACATAAAGATTACTACTTAGAAATTGGAAGTGATTCATATGGATTTCCTGGTTGGGTTGCCCAAGACTAGCAAAAGGTTTTATTCCATATAGGTTGTAGTTAATAGGATGGCAAAATAGGCTCACTTTATACCTGTAAAACTTTATGTGTGTCTAGAGAGTATGCAAGGTTGTACATCCATGAGTTGGTGAGGTTGTGTGGGATTACATTATCCATTATATTGGATCGTGGTGCACAATTTAGTACACACTTTTGGAGTTCTTTTCAAAGGGATCTTGGAACCAAAGTTCACTTTAGTACGACTTTCCACCTTCAAATGGATGACCAAACTGAGAGGAAAGATCAAACACTGAAGGATATGCTTAGGGCATGTGTCTTGGAGCTTAAAGGTACAAGGGATGACCATCTTCCATTGATTGAGTTTGCCTACAACAATAGTTATCACTCTAGCATTGGTATGACTCTATTTGAGGTTCTTTATCGGAGATGTTGTAGATCATCGGTGGGATGATGTGAGGTTGGCGATGTGGCTTTATTGGGGTTGAATTTGGTTTTGTATGCTCTTGAGAAGGTTACAATGATTAGGAAAAGGTTGTGGACAACCCAAAGTCATCAAAAATCCTATGCTAATGTAAGAAGAAGAGATCTAGAATTCTAAGTGGGTGATTGGGTTTATTCGAATATTTCTCCAATGAAAGGTATAGTCCATTTTTGTAAAAAGGATAAGTTGAGCCTAAGGTACGTTAGTCCTTATGAGGTAATTAAGAGGGTTGACAAGGTAGCTTATGAGTTAAAGTTGCCTAGTGAAATAAATTGGTCCATCTGGTGTTTCATGTCTTTATATTGAGAAAATGTGTTGGCGATCCTAGTGCCATTGTACATTTTGATGTTGTGAGTGAGAAGGTCCCAATTCAGATTTTAGATAGACAAGTAAAGATATTGAGGAACAAAAAAGTGACATCCGTTAAGGTCCTTCGGAGGAACTAACAAGTCGAAAGTGCTACATGGGAGGCTGAAGCAGACATGCAAAAGCGATACCCTTATCTATTCCACTCCACTCAAGCCTAAGGTACTAATTCTAAGTCCCCTATGTACTATAAAATGTAATATTTCAGCCCATATGTGATTCTTGTGCATTCATGTTTCAGCCTATATTGAAAGTGATATTTTGAATGTAATGTTGCATTCATGTTAGGTTTGATATGTTCATTATTATTCTTTTCTTGTATGTATCTTCTACATTTGGGGACAAACGTTCCAAAGGGGGAGATATTGAAACAACTCCAAAAAGTTCCCAAAAATGTGCCTCGGAGGTAACTAGAAACTTGTTTTTATATATCTAAAAATCCATTTGGAATTTCAAGTATTCAACTTCATATTCTTGCGCAGGGGGTCCAAATTAGAGTAACAACGGTCTAGCCTTGATTTTGCGCAGGGGGTCCAAATTAGAGTAACAACGGTCTAACCTTGATTTTGAAGTAGAAGAATCGAATTATGAAATTTCACTTAGTGTGATTTCCAAGTAGCCTCCGCATCCTCTCCACGAAGCGGAGACATGTTATTTCTATATTGTCTTGTCCTAGCCCACTAGATTTTTCTAAGTGTTGGACCTAAGTTTTTCCAAACATATTTTCACCTATACTTAGGCTTATTTGACCTTCATATCTCCCTAAACATATCTCAATATTTCCCCAAATAGTTAGACTCATTTCTAACCCTAAATTAAAGTCCCAAACTCAAGGACAATCTCAAGGGTTTCTTCAAGGATCTCACCCAAGATTCAAATCTCCATTAAAGTCTTCTTCAACAGTTTCACAAAAGCTAAGGTATGTGGTATTGAACCATTGGGTCACCCATGGTGCCTAAACCCTCTATTACTTCATGTTGCACGATTTAAATTTAATTTTACATGTGGGTCTTGTATTTTGAGAAATTTACCACACAGTTATTTTAGTTCATGAAAGTATGGTTATTTTAGCATATTTTGTGCTTCAAATCTTGGATCTAATATTTGATTTGATGAGAGGTTTTGAAACAAATGTCTTGGGGGTGTTGCAAG
>JAOTQJ010200953.1:0-20039 GCA_025642045.1 Solanum sejunctum | reverse complement strand
TATTATATATATATATATATATATATATATATATATATATATATATATATATATATATGATATATTCATGCGTTTCATATTGACTTCCAAGTACTGGATAGGTTTCGGTTATTTATATTGTCATATTGTTTATGGTTATTACCAGAAAGCTTGGATAGGTACCTTGGGGGTTAGATAATTGGCTTGCATGTAGGTGGGATCTAGCAGGTAACATCATGACGGGGATCGGGTCATGACATTATAATATTGTATAATACATAATTCAACAACACATGGAATGCACACGCCTAGAAACTAGAATTTAATACTTTTGTATGGGTTACAGAGACTAGAAAGAAATGAGCACTAAAATTAAGATAGAGTTGTCAAATTTTTAATGTCTAAATAATTATAAATTGATTATTACATTATAGGTATACACATGCAACATACGTGCCTAAAAACTTGTATATAATAAAAGATGTGTATTTAGTGAACAATTTTGTTTAGTGTTTGATGTGCACAATTTCTTCAGCTTTATTAGTGTTATTTCTCTTTTTGTTTTCTTTTCAATTTTGTACATTGAAACAAATTTGTTATAGTTTAGTCAATTTTTTTGACTTTTGATATATAGAACTGTAGTGTATTTGTCATAAACAAAATATTTTACAATTTTTCTTACACAAAATTTTTGATAAATATTTTTTGTAAAAAAATAAATTCTATGAGAATGAAAAAACTGCCTTCCTTACTAAAAACAGATCCACAACTAACATTTATTATCTTTTTACTACCCTTCAATATATTCCATCCTCCCCATTCCACATCTTATCTTTATGCACTATCTACTCCACCCTCAAACACCCCCCCCCATTCCATCCTCCATAGTTCTTATCCGCATCAACCTGCACCTTATCTTTCACTTAAAGATGAGAAAAATGTTGTCCCTACTAAAAAGAAAAGTTCTACAACTAATAAAAATTAACAAAGTGAAGGACCAGAAAACATATATGGCATAAGGGGAGTGGGTGGATGTGGGTGTGATGCCTGTTGATAGACCAGGTCACTTGCCACAACCCAATACTAATGTGCGATGAGGCACGATTATGAACAACTTCAATGGCAGAAAGCTTTGCAAATTTATTTTTATTTTTTCTCTCATAAAAAACAGAAAACAATCATGAAAATCAGCAGTGAAAGTGAAGTTTTAAGTGATTTGATATAAATAAACAAAAATTGCAAAACATGTTTAGTGTTTATTCTTCTCCCAAAATAATATTTGAAATCATCCATAGTTTTATTCAAATTTTAGTTTGCATTGTTTTCCCGCAAAAGGTCTAAAAAGCTCCTTTTCTTACAATCAGCTTGTCTTTTAAATTTGAGTTTCATATGTTTTTCTCCCTCTTCTACATACAAGACAATCAATGGCCATGAACATTCACAAGTGATCACAAGATAAACACATATATTTATTTGAAAATTCTATAAAATCCACAACCATGACAATGTTTCTTCATTTGACTTCACTGTTGATTTTTTAAACCATTTCTCTTCCTGTTACAAGAGAAAATAACAAATGGTCTTCTAATTCATTCCTTCATCCTTGACCATTCATGGAAACTTATACTTAATTATTTAATTTATAATTAGTTACTTAAAGTTTTATTTAATGACATTGACATTATTTTAAAATATTGCACTACATGATTTGATGTTCACATGTATCAAAACTAGTATGAAATATATGCATGTGAAGTAGAACGAATTAACACTTTATGATTTGATTTCCTAATGAAAAAATAATGAGAAAAATATCCCAATGAGAAACAATTGACTAAAGTAGACTAACATGGAAATACAAATCTTTCATACTCTACTAGCAATATAGATGTGGTTAAGAGGCTAATATAAAGTATTTGGAGAGTAAATCAAATATTCATACTATTACTTTATTAATATGGGTCCAGATTTATCCACATGGGTAACTTATCCAATTCTCTTCACTTCCCTATTCAAAGTTTCCGTTGGGTCCAGAAGTGCTTGTTGTTCCTCATTTTGGTTCCTTCTATTGTAAGCTTTTCTTGGAGGCATGATGCTGCAAATATGTAGAGTAAGTGTTAGAAGGAAACTATATATAGTTACACGGTATCACATAAGTAAGAGTATAAATGAAGTCCAGTATTCCCTAAATGTTTCACAGCATCTTATTCATAGATATGACATGCTTTATACCTATGAGCAAGATTCTACTAAATGAGACTTTCAAACACCCTAAGACACTTGAACCCGATGATCTAATACTAAGTTTACCATTACTCAAGACCACCCCTTAGATGTGAAATGATTCTTAGAGCTACCAATGACCTAATCTAACCTCTTGGCATGGCATTACACTAAGACAACAAAATAAGATTGAAATATGCAATGCAGAATGATGTCTAAAATAGTCTAGTATAGCACATCAGAATCTAACTATCTATCTGAAACTTCTACTATGTGAATAAGTTTCAAGGACAAACCCCTAGCTAACTGCAAAATCTAAATACTAAAAGTGACAATAATGATAATAAGATAAGACTATCCCCAAAACATAAGGACTTACCAAAAGGGGTAATCCACTAATCAGTGATCTATACTAACTATGAGCTTGATGTCAAGACTTAGAACCTATATTATAAATAATATAGGAATAAATTATATGGCCAATACTTTGTATTGAGTATAAGGAATATGCACAATAAAACATGATATCTAAACATAATAAATCTGTAAATCATACTGATGCATGATCGGGTATAAAACATGATAAACTAAGCAACAGTACTAAAATATATGAAATACATGATCAATGCAATAATCTTAAAGTCTGACTGTGGAATAACCTATATAAATCATGTAAGCTACAACATAAAGTTCAAAGTACTATCCCTACACTACAAACAGGGTATGCATACTTGCCAAGGTAAGGACCTGAATCTGATCTAATGTGAATTCACTAAGCTAATGCCCAATTAGGAAAAATCCTATGAAGACACATAGTTTTAGGACTTTGCTATTGCTACTAAAGGCCCATATACAATGACTAGAAATGCTCGTCCTTAATCCACTCAGTATGAAGTTTCACTTTAAAAGAAAACATGCTTAAACTGATGTAGTAATCATATGAAAATATTGTAACTCTGATAATCCGAATAGCATAAGAGTAGCTCCTAAGTCATGATAACTACTCAAAATTGAAAGTTACTTTGAAAGTTACTTTGTTCAAGAGCATCTGAATCATGATAACTAGCAATATACTAAAACACACCATATTCAAAAGTATCTAAAATCATAAAAATCTGATAATCTTAGACATACTTTTGAAATTATGTAATTGTAGATCATGAAAATACTAGTACGCTTAGGATTCATGAAATAATCGTTGAAAACATAAAATTTTATTTGAAATAATGCAACTGAAGACTATAATTGAAGAGAAACTGAATTTCAATAAGAACCCATGAAGATCACAAAACCCTAGGTTTGGAGAACTATAGAAATTTGAACAGTAGGGGTTTTCTAGGAACTCATAATAGATTAAGGTATATCTATTGGTGAAATTCTCACATACTTGTAATCGAATCCTTGTTTTGATCCTTAGAATGAAGGCTTAAAGCTTAAAACACTAGCTCTTGCTTGAGAGAAGACTTTTAGAGAGAGAGAAATCTAAATTTGGATGAGTTATGAGAGGATGAGAGTCTTAGGTTGATGTGTACCCCTTAATACTACTTCGAATAGCCTAAAAAATATAGTATAGAGATTAGAAAAATGAAAAAAGACTAAAACACCCCAGATTAAAATCTGTCGAGTAGCTACTGTGAGGGTCATCTATATGGTTCGTGATTCCATCTATGGACCGTAGAACGCTACCATAAAAATCAAATAAGATTTATAGGTTTCTAAACATTAACTACAAGACCTAATTATGAAGGTTAATATTATGTTTGACCCATACCATTTGTGTATAGGAAGTACTAAAATATCTAATCTTTGAAGTTTGATTAATGAGGCCCTTTTCTATAAACCATATTTTCGAGTATGACTCATAGATAGGCTTCATAGAACTCACGAATATGTCTGAGTATCTGATCTTTAGGACATTGGTTTACGAGACCCTCTATGGTCCAAAAACCAACTGCAGCTCGTAATTCCTCTTTTCCTGTTAAAGCCTAATTTCTCACATTTTTGAATTTCATTCATGGATGGTATCAATGAGTCACGGTCCTTTCTACAACTCATAAACACCTTTTATTCTTCTAAACAATTATAGAGCTCTGAATTATTTTGTACTCCTCTTGGTTTGATCAGAGTCAAAGAACCATGGGATATTATAATATTGACTAAAAAGGTTTATGTAAATTTAAACTAAGGACTTCAATTGTGAAAAGTTAGGAAAAATGAAAAAAGTGATAAATAATATTTTTAATTTAGTATTCAAAAGAATCGAAAAGAAAGTTTGTAGATTATATTCTGAATATTAATATTTTCCCCTTTGCCAAAAAACGAAGAATCAAAATGTTACAATACTAACAAAATTTTCCTTATTTACTTGTGTTATTTTTTAATTAAAGCCAAAGTTTACTAAATTTGAAATAGACTTTCGATATTATGATGAAGTGAAACATGAATTCCTATCTATTCAAAGAAGTATATTTATTCTTTGAAACTGAAAATTTTTTCCGAGGATATGAATTAAAAGACCAAAGAAATAAAAGCAAGAAAACTTTCTCAAGGAAAATTATAGTTAATGTATATAGGCAGACTTTGTCATGACCTGATTTCTCTAGTCATGATGGCATTTACTATAACCAGCTAGCAGTAAGCCATCTCATAACCCAAAATAATAAGTAATAGATATGAAGTCTAGAAACTAGTGGAAGCAATAATTTATCAACGGGCTAGCTATTTCTCTAAGATTGGTCTTCGGTCCGGCTATCATCAAGTGAGGGTGAGGGAGTGTGATATTTCACAGATGACTTTCCAGATTAGATATGGGCATTATGAGTTTGTGCTGATGTCTTTTGGGTTGACCAATGCACTGACTATCTTCATGGACCTAATGAATAGGGTCCTCAAACTCTACCTTGATTCCTTTGTTGTGGTCTTTATTGATGGTATTTTGATATATTCACATAGTAGGGAGGAGCATATGGGTCATCTGAGGGTTGTGTTACAAAGATTGACGGAGGAGAAATTGTATGCCAAGTGTGCAAAGTGTGAATTTTGATTGAAGGAGGTTGCATTCTTGGGCCATTTGGTGATGGGATATGGTATTAAAGTGGATCCTAAGAAGATTGATGTGATTAGAAACTGGCCTAGACCATTGACCCCATTGGATATTAGGAGCTTCTTGGGCCTAGCAGGTTATTATAAAAGGTTTTTAAATGGGTTCTACTCCATTGCCTCCCTTATGGAAAAATTGACTCGAAGAAGGTTAAGTCTGTGTGGACCGATGAGTGCGAGAGGAGCTTCCAAGCATTGAAATATAGACTTGTTTCTGCTCTATATTGTCTCTACCAGAAAGTCTAGAAGGGTTTGTGGTGTATTGTGATGCTTCACGGGTTAGCTTGGGTTGTGTTTTGATGCAAAATGGTAAGGTGATAGCCTATGCTTCTAGGAAACTCAAAGTGCATGAAAGGAACTACCTTACCAATGATCTTGAATTAGCCGTCGTGGTGTTTGCATTAAAGATTTAGCATCATTTTTTGCATGGGGTGCATGTTTATGTTTCACTGATCATAAGAGCCTCTAATATTTTTTCACTCAAAAAGATCTCAACTTGAGGCAAATAAGGTGGCTAAAACTTCTTAAGGACTATGCATGAGTGTGCATTACCATCTCGGTAAGGAAAATGTTATGGCAGATAATTTGAGTTGGCTCTCTATGGGTAGCCTAGCTCATATTGACGGTGGTGACAAGGAGATGGCTAGGGAGGTGCATATATTGGCTAGATTGGGGGTTAGGTTGGAAGAAGTGGGTAATGATGTTATTGTTGTTAATGGTAGTAAGTCTTCCTTGGTTGATGAGGTGATAGCATTTGGTGAATTGAAGGCCTTGGTGAAAGAGGGAAAAGTGGAGGTTTACTCCCAAGGGGGAGATGGTGCCCTTAGATAACAAGGTAGATTGTATGTGACTTGTGTTGATAGTTTGAGGGAGAAATCCTTGATGAGGCCCATCATTCTTCTTATTCTATCCACCCCAGTTCCACCAAAATGTATTGGTGGGGAGGCATGAAGAGAGACATTGCCAATTTTGTTTCTAGTTGCCATAGTTGTCAACAAGTCAAAGCCGAACATCAAACACCGGATGGCCTATCCCAAGACATAGAAATTCTTACTTGGAAGTAGAAGGTGATTAATATGGATTTTGTAGTTGGGTTGCCTAAGACTAGGAAGAGTTTTGAGTCTATATGGGTTGTGATTGATAGTATGACAAAATAGGCTCACTTTCTACCAATTAAGACTACATATAGGGCTGAAGAGTTTGCATATTTGTACATCCATTAGTTAGTGAGGTTGCATGGGGTTCCCTTATCCATCATATCAGATCGTGGTACTCAATTTACTTATTATTTTTTGAGGTTTTTCCAAAAGGATCTTGGTACAAGGGTTAAACTTAGTACGGCCTTCCAACCTCAAATGGATGGCCAAGCTGAAAGGACAATTCAAACCCTGGAGGATAGCTTAGGGCATGTGTATTGGAATTGACATATAGTTGGGATGATCATCTTCCTTTGATTGAGTTTGTATATAATAATAGCTATGATTCTAGCATTGGTATGGCTCCTTTTGAAGTCCTCTATGGTAGGCGATGTAGATCACCGGTTGCGTGGTTTGAGGTTGGAAAGGTGGTTTATTAGGACACTATCAGGTCATGAAGGCTCTTAACAAGTAGAGACCTTGAATTCAAAGTGGGTGATTGGGTCTATTTGAAAGTTTCTCCAATGAAAGGAGTGGTTCATTTTGGTAAAACGGGGATGTTGAGTCCAAGATATGTTAGTCCTTATGAGGTGATAAAGAGGGTTGGCAAGGTAGCTTATGGTTTGATGTCACCTAGTGAGATGAAATTGGTTCATCTGATATTTCATGTCTCTATGTTAAGGAAATGTGTGGGTGATATTAATGATATTATGTCTCTTGATGTTGTTGGGGTTGTTGAGGATAACTTAACTTATGAGGAGGTTTCGGTTCAGATTTTGCATAGGCAAGTGAAGAGATTGAGGAATAAGGAAGTGGCATCTATTAAGGTCCTTTGGAGGAACCAACAAGTCGAAAGTGCTATATGGGAGGTCGAAGCGAACATTCAAAAGTGGTATCCTTATCTTTTCCTCTCCACTCAAGCCTAAGGTACTAATTCTAAGTTACCTATGTGATTTCAAGTCTTATATTTCAACCCCTATGTCATTTATATGTATTCATGTTTAAGTTGGCAAATTTATGATGATTTTACACTTATGTTGATTACACTTACGTTGATATTTTGAAAATGGTGTTTTAAATGTAATGTTGCATTCTTTTTGGGACTGACTTGATCACTCTTGTCATGTACATTTCTTTTACATTCAGGTACGAATGTTCCCAAGGGGGAGAGATATTGAAACGACCCCAAAAACTGCCCGAAAATATGTCTCGGAAGTGCCTAGAAATGAAATTTCTATATATCTCAAAATTCATACGTCATATAAAAAATCTGACTTCCTTTTCTTGTTCACAGGGTCAAAATTAGGGGGAAGATGTCAAACCCAATTATAGAGCAACCGTATCAAAATTTAAAATTCCCAAATGTCAAATTTCAGTGAGCAAAGCGCCGCTTTCGTGACACGTAGGTGCATATTTTGAGGACTATATTTTTGGTCTCAATCCAAGACTTTTAAGTTTTGGACCTAAGTGTTTCCAAATGTATATTGACCTATATTTAGCCACATTTCACCCTCATATCATCTTAAATGTTTCCCAATACTCACTCAAACACTTAGCTTTATTTTTCATTCCCAAATTCAAGTCTTAAAATCTCTTCCGAATCTAAGAATTTCCTTCAAGCTTTAAGCCTCCATTTTCAATCTTCACCGAGAGTTTCTCCAAAGCTAAGGTATGTAGGTTTCAACTATTGGATCCTTCCATCTATGGTGCTCTAATCTCATTTTTACTAAATTTGGATGATTTAAAGTTAATTTTACAAATGGGTCTACTAATATGAACTTGACTAAGAACTATGTTAAAGCTATATGAAATTGTGACTTTTTTGCTAAGTTTTGAGCTAAAAATCTTAGATTTATTGTAAGATTTGATAAGGTGGTTTGATTCATATTTCTTGAGGGTTTTGCAAGGCGTTAATTGATGGTTTTACAATGAATTTTCTTGCATGATCTCACTCTTGAATTGCATGGTTTATAATAGCAGTACACACCCGCCAAGTGTTTGATAAAATGTTTGGTTAGGGTTTCTTGAGGAATTGAAGGTCTAATGCATGTCTTATGTTATGAATAACACTATAATGATGAAAAAAGGTAAATATATGTTAATTTCATAAAAAGTATCTATGGTGATGAAAGATGATCAATTGCCTAGTTCAGGGGGTAGTAGGCCCGAACTACCACATTAAGGGGTATATACCTCATTCGCGTAGCTCAGTGGGTGGTAGGTCCATGCTACCATATTGAGAGGTATATACTTCATTCGCCTAGCTCGGGGGGTGGTAGGCCCGTGCTATCACATTGAGGGATATATACCTCAATTGCCTCACCAAGGAGATAGTAGGCCTTGGTATATGATGATGGTCACTTTTTTCACTTGTAATATGTCCTTCTAAGCATGTTTTACTTTAAAGTAGCATTCATTCATGTCTTATTGATTTAATGATACCTATTATTTATGATATTGAATCTTGACTATGTGTTTATCATTTGTTGCATTGCATCCCAAGTACATTCAAATGTACTAACGCAGACTTTTGTCTACATGATATTACCATGTAGGAACTGGAGCACAAGTTGATAATCCTCCTCCTCCACGTGGCTAGTATGGTATGCTCAATCTAGTTGGTGAGTCCTCCATTTTGGGGATGTTAGTTTATGTTTCTCATATTATGTATTGAGACACTCTTCTTTATGTTCTATTTTGACTATAAGGGTTAGCAAGTTGCTTTGTCTTGGCCCCCGCTCTTATCTATGTAGTTGAGGTGTTCGTTGGATATGCTATGTATCTATGGTATGAGATTTAACTCTTTGTCTCTTGATTACGATGTTATGCAAGCTTTCCCTTTAGTCCCTTTACCCCTATTCTTACTCTTTATGTCTTTTATATGCTTCTGTGACCAATGATGTGTAATGATAAGTTAAGAGGCTTGTATGAGGTTCCTTTGGGTTCTCCATTCACCTTGTCACGTCTAGGCTCTAGGTTTCGATCGTGATACATAATTCAGAGATGGATCAAAATTGGAGTACAAAATAGTAAAACAGGACTCACATCAAAAAACCAATATCTGACTCTATGAAAAGGTCCAAAATAGTACCTCCAAACTTGTCCCAAAATGGAATGCAATTTGGGTCTCACAATCAGAAGTGAAATTGATTTAGAATTTACGAATGAAAACCCAAGGGCATCAATACCTTCGGGCTCAAAATTACCTCAAATAGATGACCTTTACTACTCCTTGAAAATCACAAAATGTACATACGAAGATTCTGAACACCCCCAAACTTTGAATCACCTAATTTGGGAGCTGAATAAAGGAGGTATCACATTTTAAAGTTATAAACTGAAGGTGAATGCACTTCTTTAGCTAAAGCTGAACAGATAGAATAATAATGTATTCTGAGAACTCAACCAGGAAAGCCTGTGAATGCAGAGGGTTAGACTTTCAAAGCTCTACCAATATTGCAAAGGCTTCATGAATGTTGAAGGCTAGTTCATAGACTTCCATTAAGATGAAATTGTATCCATGAGCGCGATGGGTGAATTTTCCTGCACTAGCTGACGCATATTAGTTAGTTTTGGCAAGTTCAAAAATCTTTGATATGGTGCTTGAGATTAGTTTGGAACTCCATACATTAAAATAAAATATACTACCAATCAAATTTAACATTTCGAACTCAATGATGCTTCAAAATTTCCAACAAAGGTTATTTTGACAAATAGTAGGTCTCACTCCTACTGTCTAAATTTTGCTAAAATCCATAAAAGGGCTCAAAATTAGTTTGAAAGCCTTTTGATTTGAAGAAAAGGCGGTTCTTGAACAAAGTTGATGTTCTAAAGCTAAACACTCTAATGGTATTTTTATTCAAGAATGATTTTTAAGAATATTCACCGAGGTCAAACTTAAACAAATACATAAAGACCAAAATACCAAATGGTACAAAATTTAAGCAAAAACCATGAGACCGGAGACCATGTCACTAGTTAAAATTGACCCTTTGATGGAACTATCAGAATTTCATTTTGAGATTGTTTACCTTTATTTTTTATTGAAGTTGCCTTTTCAAATTTTAAAAGCCTCAAAACACAAAAAGTTGCACAAAATTCTAATGAATGACTCGACAATTGAATTATCTGTGCCAGCAATTCATAAATGACCTAGGAATGCTAGGGGAACACTCTAAATGATTAAAACAATACATTTATATAGAAATGACAAGGGCAGTCATTAGAGACTCTTTGTTTGATAGCAACAAAATAAGGTTAAAATCATAAATTATCATGACCCAACCTAGGGTCTAGACGTGATGCAATGATTAGAATCTTGAGGGACTCCAACTAACCTTCTTAGCACACATATAAGAAAGAATACCAAAACATATAATAATTTAAAGTAAAGACAAACTAGTCTAACAGTGTCAAACATAGAATTGAAATAATTACAGAACTGCAATATGTTTTGTAAAAGCCTCTAAAACATATATGAGTTACCAGGATAGGCCCTAACAATCTTGAGGTCTGTACATAAACTAAAATCAAAGAAAATATGAGTGTCAATATAAGTATGTCTTGGGAACATGAGGACCCACCAACTTTGGATTTGAAGAGGAATCACAACTAGCCGCACGAATGGGAAGGAGCATATGCACTTATATAATAGGACAATATTGGCAAAAGAAGTATGCAAACAATTCTATTGAATGTACTGAGTATGTGAAAATGCAAAGTGGTATACTCCATGGTATGCAATTGACCAAGATAAGTATTTAATTTAAGGCATGAACTAAACATGAATATGATCAATGTATAGTAAGAATCATAATGAAGCTTTCAAAGAAGCTAAGTCATTAAAAGTCATAATAAGAATCATAATGAAGCCTTTGAAGAAGCATAAGTCATAGGAAGTCATAATCATATATGAAAATCAACCTTAACCACTAATAAGACCATACGAGCTATAACATTGAAACTGATGTTGCCCCTACACCAAAATAGGGAAAACTACTTACTAAGGTAGACTCTACCCATTAAATGGATCATATTATATGTTATATGTGATTCCACTAGCTAAGATAATTAAGACAACCTTATAGTAGCACATGATTATGGGACTAGAGATTGCTACTAGAGACTCTCTATCATGACTCGGGCCTAGAGCTTAGGACTGACATGGCGAATGAAAACTCGAGAGTCCTTAAACAAGTCTCATAGCATCCTCATACACATCATCAGTTCAGAAGCACATAATTAAACAAGTAGTAAATAATTCTTAGGAAAACAGAGCTTTGGACTCAAGCTATGAGGATGTCATAGGGAAAAAGACTAGCATAAATTCGCATAGCAACCAAGACTAAGGGCGAATAAGCATGAATCATGCTATGGGGGCATGCTTTCTTGTATATTCTTATTTACATATTTTAAGTTAGTTTTTTTTCTGTCCTTTGATATTGTTGCTATTTTCTTAACCTTTATTAGTTTCCTGCAGTTACCCTTTACTTATAATTTTGAGTTACCGGTCAGCATACCTATCAGCGGGTTATGGCAGGCGCCATCACGGCCTGAGGAATTTGGTTGTGACATTTGCATCTATCAGTTTCATAGCAAATCGTTCTTTGCAGGTCCTCCTATGTAACTTTAGCTACGTTAGTTGTCTTATTAATGGCAGAGCCGAGATTTCAACTAAGAGGGTTCAAAATTTGAAAAAAACAAATATATGAACTAGTCAAATAGGGTTTGACACATACTATATATACATAAGAAAATAATTTTAACAAGGAAAAAGTTTCAAATATGCCATGGAACTTTTAGAAAAGACTCATCTATGCCATCTATCAAAAGTTTGGCTCATTGATGTCATTACCATTTCAGAAAATATTGATCTATGCCGTTATTTTTTAACTTAGATTTTGCAAAACAACTTGAAACATTTTTAAATTAGGGTTTTTGATCAAATGTAGTCTTTTGGTCATTCTTCTTCAAGAATGTCAAGAATGCATGAAGAACACCAACAATTCAACTTCAAGTATTCAAGAAATCACCCTAAATTTCAAGAGTAGCATTCTTCTAAGCTAGATACCAAAACTTATATTTTTCAGCTCGAATTCAACCTAACTCAACAAGACCTACGTGAAAATTTTCTTCTAAGTTCCACAACAACAAGTGAAAAAAGTTTTCCAAGAAACAAAAATGAGTCCCAAAATTTTAATAATTTGATTTGATTCGTATTTTTATTGTTGTTTTTTATACTAGATCCTTATTCTTTAGTATTTTTGAGTCTATGTTCAAAATATAAATTAATTTAGAGTAGAGGAGAAAATTTAACCATTAAAAAAGATTAAAGTTCTGAACTTTGAAGAAAAATTTTAAGTGGGTCTTGTTAAGTTAAGTTGACTCCAAACTCAAAAGATATTGAGTTTTGGTATCTAGCTTGAAGGAATGCTACTCTTGAAATTTGAGGTGATTTCGTGAAGATTTGAAGAAGTTAAAAATTTGGGAGTTCTTGATGTAATTCATGTGTTCTTGGCATTTTCGAAGAAAAATGACCAAAAAGACTATATTTGATCCAAACCTATATTTTAAAAGTGTTTAAAGTTGTTTAAGCGATTCTGTAAAACTGGAGTTAAAAAATAATGGCATA
Source organism: Solanum sejunctum (assembly GCA_025642045.1). Classification (NCBI taxonomy): domain Eukaryota; kingdom Viridiplantae; phylum Streptophyta; class Magnoliopsida; order Solanales; family Solanaceae; genus Solanum; species Solanum sejunctum. The sequence goes on along the minus strand of JAOTQJ010200953.1, from coordinate 6,971 downwards.
GATATCGATGAGCCTTTTTTCAAATCGGAATAGAATAACTAAGCCAAACGTTTGACGGATGGTATAGATGAGGCATTTTCTCAAAGTTTGATGGCGTATTTGAATCTTTTCCCTTTTAACAGTACATAAACAGTACATTCTACCAAAGGGGGTTCATTTGACCCCCTTAAACATAAAGTAACTCCACCTCTCTGTCTTGTATTTTTTATATTTACGATTGCATTATTTACATTGGTATGTTGTTGCTTGTGAATTTTTGGCTCTCTTACTATATATCTCCCTCTTAGTTTTGATAACATTGATTTGGGACTGCATGTGTTAGTACTATTGTCACAGCCCAAAATATGTGTGTGATGACACTCATCTTACCTACAAAGGTGAGTAGGTCCAAAACCTAAGCAACTCAACATAATGATGAAAGTGGAAGATAAACAGTCTAACAAGATAAATAAGAATAGAAAATCAAAAGCTACAACCATCCTAGAACTTATGTCACATGTACAAGCCTCTAATACTAAAAATGCTCAAATGATAATATAAGTCTCAATGTCTAGTACTCAAATAGAACATAACATAAAATAGAATACTTGAAGGTCTGCCAAAGAGGCAAGCAGCTACCTCTCAAGAGATCTAGAAGCTCGATCCTATAACTGAGAAGATCTATCAAATGGGATCGAGCTCACAACCTGCAAAATGTATCAAGGGGTAAGCACCGAATAATACGGTACTCAGCAAAATGGAACTAACCTAGAGTAATGCAATGAAGAAAACAAGTACTTCTTAACTCCCAACTACACACTGTCAAACTACAACCCTGTACTTAGAAAAATTCCCGCATAATATAACATATAATACACAATAATATAGAGACACTCATCACCTGACATGTCTCAATATACATATATGAATATATCCAACATATACTCAAGTCAATGATACAACAAATAACTAGTTGTATAAATAATTCATACAATAATACTAAAGCAAGAATGATATTAGATGGAGTGAATGCCATGAGATATAAATGATGCGATGCAATATCAAATAATCATGATGCATATCTATTCTACGATACACATCCGTTGACTAGTTGATTGCCTCAGTCGGAACCCATGGGGGGCCACACATGGAAAATGTATCCACCAGAAATATTTTTCTTCGACAATTACTTTCATATCTAACCGAAACCATTTTCCTTCACCTTTTCATTTTTTTTCTTTTCACTAGTCGGAATCATTTTTCTTTGTCTTTTCATTTTTTTCTTTCTTTTCTTTTTACTAGCCGCAACCATTTATCTTCGGCTTTTCATCTTCAATGTATCAAACACTAAACACATAATGAATGCACAATAGATATTTTCAATAAAATGTTGCAAGGTGTCCATATGAATCATATATTTCAATAAACCAACCCGAGTAAATCACAAGTACACAAGTATTCTTAATATAATCCCAGCCTCATCACTATTTCAACATACACATATATGTCATTATTGCCATAAATTCTATCATGATCCAAGCCTAGGGCCTAGACATGACACAGCAAACGGAAATCCCAAAAGAAATAGCATATCATTTGCACATCCTTGGTTGCGGAAACAAAATTTTAACAGCAAGCAACAAATACTTATAAGGGATGTGGGACTTTGGATTCAGACTATGGGGATGTTATAGGGAAGAGGATTTGGACGAGTCAAACAAAAAATAAAGTCTAAGAGGCGAATAAGTATGACTCACACTACGAGAAGAATAGGATCTTAGGATTCCATCTCATCATCAATGTACAACAAGCATAGAAGGGGAAATAAGGACAAAGGGATGTCTTATGCATAAGCATCATAGGAGTCAAACTCATCATATATATCCAACAAAGCTTCTAACATAAGTAGGGCGAGGGTCATAGCATCTCCCAGGCTCATCCGCAAAAAGTAGATGTTCAAAGATAACTAAGTCTTTAATATGGCATAAAAAGAAAATGGTTGTTGTCCCCGAAATAGAGGACTCACCAATAGCAATCTTCCAGCAAGCCAACTAGCCACGTGGATTAGGTGAATAAGTGCTCTCGTCCCTACATGATTAGATAATGTAGGTAAAATCTATGCATTTGTACTTTGAATATACTAGTATGTCGGCATGCAATGCAACAAAGCATAAACCATAATATAGGAAAAATATAATCATTTAAAACATTTCTTAAGTCATGCAATATAGGATAATACATTTGGAAAATAAGGAATGCGCGCTTACTAGGGTACTCACCTCTTAGGGATTTGGGTAATCGGCTCTAATCCCTTTACCTATGATGACACATAGTTTTGGGACGTGGATACTCACCTCTAGTCCACTCAATGCTAAGTAGTGCTCTCACAAGAGTAGAAGATCGTAAGTCATGAATCATATCAATAAAATTATTCTAAGTCATGTGGGAGGGAAATTTATCCAATCCCCAACCCATTGATATCATAATATCAAAGTCATAAGATAGCTCCTTTAAAAATAACATCTTAGATAGGAGATCCTCCACCATAAAATATTCATTCATTAACTAGATATAAGATTCTCTACCATCAACATTCATTCATAGAAAACTTTTCATAAGCCAATAATAAACATAGAATGTTTAATAAGCCTTTATTCTTCATTATTTAGAAATCATACTTCAAGACATAAAGTGAAGATCACTAATTTAAATCATTCTTGAAAAAGCTACCACAATCGTACATATCATCTTACAAAACAAGTACATGGGAAAATGAAATTCATCTCATAAAATCCTAAACTTCATAGTATCTCATGGAATCACAATGTTTATAGTTTTGAATAACATAAACTAGATCATCAAACCATCATATCATAATATCAAAGGAAGGGCTTCATATCATTCATAGCATTCTAATGAGCTCATAGCATACTTAATTGCCTCTAAACGTCGACAACATTCATAAATCATATGTCTAGCCATAAGGCCTTCATCACATAAGAGGTTTGCACATAACATATTCAAAACATAGTAGGTATACGTATTTAGACTTAAAATCATTGAACTAAAGAGTAAGGAACATGAGAGAGGTAAATTAAAGTCATTTAAGAAGTCACTCAAATAATTCACCATCATACTTGCAAAACTCCAATTTAGGGTGTCATGAAAACCATTCAAAAATTGATAATATTTTCAAGTCTTTCAAGATGTCATAGCTTACAAAGCTTTCATGTAATAAGAATATCATGATCTCAAGCATTAGTTGGAGCCCATGTATCAATATATCAATACTAACAAATTTCCAACATATTTCATGCAATGGAGCGATATCAGAAGATACCCATAAAGAATTAGTTGCTAGAATCATAATATTTAATAAAAATAGTTTTGGGGCTCCATGGGTGGAAGGACCCATAGATGGAAGACCCACATACCTTAAACTTGAGACTTTTTTGAAAGGAACTTGAAGAAGACTTAGGCTTCACTTGGTTTCTTGAATTCCAACAAGAGTTCTTCAAAAGCTTGAGATAGAATGGATGATTTGATGAAGATTAGAGAGGAATTTGCGAGTGTTTTTGAGAGTTGTAGGGCTTTAAATGGCTGAAAAATGCAATTTTTTTTGTCTATATAGGCATTGAGTTATTACCCATATGCTCTCAGCTGAAAAAAAGGAGAAATTTAGGAAATTTTTGAGCTATGGCGCGGCAAGTTCGTGACGTGAACTTGTTGTGGACCCTACTGGTTGGTGCAATTTCAAAAAAAAATATTATTTTTTGACACTTGCAACTTATACATTGTAGGTAACCATTTTCCCATGCAATTTTGCCCTCTGAACAAAAATATAAAGTCAGATTTGTGAAATTATGCACAGATTTTAAAATATTTTGTAAAAATGCATTATAGATTCTTTCTGAGCTACGTTGAGGGGTGTTACAAATTTATCATCATCTTAATATCATCACTGCCACAAAATCAAATCAGCCTTCATGTAAAATGTATGTAAATATAAAAGTCATCACAATATAATTATTATATGTCTCACAAGATCACATGCATTACCAATCCACCAATTTGATTAATCATTTAATTATGTTTCAATATTTGCATCATCATTGACACATTACGTAATAACCACAATATTAACATAGATCAACAACTCTTTCAATTAGCCTTAGTCATCATAGCGTGGGATAGTTCAGCATTTGAGTTCTTACTTCACAAGTAATTAGTTTCAAAATTTTCAACATCTCAATATACGGATGTAGCTCAACATTTTACAAATGAGATTCAACAGACAGTTTCATGTAATACATTTTAAAGTTCAACAATTAGAACATCATGATCACCTTCACACTATCAACAAAGACATCACAAGCTTATTTCATGATAATATCTCATAGGTCTAAGTCAACAACAATGGACATTATCTCATAATTCAAGTCATACATGTCATTATTTTCATCTTCCCATTACCCAAATCATATCCACTAGAATAGTTCACTAAACCCCAAGTTTCACATTTAAAGAAAATACTAAGTCAAAATCAACTCAACTAGGGTTAGGGTCCAATTACTTGAAATAAAAGCCAAATCAATAAAAGACTAGATAATCCACAAGTTCAAAAGTATTCACAATCCTACAATTGTTTCACAAGTCATGGATTTACAACATTTATAATTACTCAATCCAAAAAACCCATGCTCGAACCCTATAATAGTATAGTTCTATCTCATTTCATGCCATAATCACCCAAACCCACATACATAGGATGATACAAGGTTCAATCATACTTAACACGAGTTTAGAAGTCCATTTGCCTTAACTAGTAGCTGAAACAAGATGTAACTACAGCTTTCCTCTTCAAATTTACACCCGAAATGTCACAATCTATTCAAATACAAAATCACAATGGCATAACAAATACATTGACACCAAAATCGATCAATTGGCGTAAAAATGACAAAATGGTCAAAAATTTGATGCTGGAAACGTAGCTAGAATTTGGAAATTTTTACATCAAAACATTCTCAGCGCAATAAGAATTCCAATGGTGAAAACCAATTCGAAAACGGAGCTTAGATGAGAGAGAATTCATTAATTGAAGTGTAGCTCCTCGCATAATGATAAATACCAATGACTTGTAACGATTACAATTTGCTTTAGTCCCTACATAACCTTCCGCTCCCGAACTATTTAGGTAATTCCAGTTTTGTTGCCTCCAAATATTGCAGTAGAACTAGACCACATTTTGTTGGAAAACCATTATCAGATCCTTGTGGCAAGCTGACCATCATTCATTTAGTTTTTAGTAGTGAGGACAGTTTTCCTTATACCTATCTTCTTTTTCTTTTATATAACTGTGGGGTCTGGACCAGCTTAAGTACATCTCGACTAATTCTACTAAATACCTCCCACCTCCCACCTCCCACGAGCAATAGGTACCACGCAAGGCTACAACAGATAGAAAATCATTGTTTGTTTCTTAAACTCCACATAGTGTCATTAATGTTACATAAATGGGATGTATAAAGATTTTCATATGTCTGTAGCTACTTGAAATGGAAGTTTTTGTTAGTCCCATCATTTGACAAAATCACATATTAACAACTAAACTTCAATGCTGCAAGACATGGTCTTCGGGGGAACTAAAATTACATCCACAACAATACAATGGGCGGGCGCTATCTCAACAGAAAAGAACCTGAATGACATGGCCAAAGTACAGGCAGAAGTGATTACAAATTATTTTTAATGCTTAGAGAAGTGTTGACTGTCATGCTATGTTTTGTTTCATTCGATCAATAAGTTCAATTTTCGAGAAAGACACAATAGAAAACATAACTTTCTGCTTCATAAATTTATTCACTTCCAAAAATCCTGGATATCATACTGTTGGTACCAGTATGTAGTGTTATAACTCTACTTCCATTGTAAGCAACCCATATTGAACAAATAGCATATTCATATGTGTCTATATTTCAGAGAATCAAATCAACTATTAGAAATTTTAACCCCATAATTATTCCCCTAATTATACATAAAAAAGAGACAAGATAATGAAACCTTTAACCAATTTAATGAAGGAAAAGAGGAAGAAGCAGAAGAAGGGTCACTTGAATAAATTAAGAAAAACACCATTAACACAGATATGGATGAAACAGAGTAAACCGATTAGAAGAGAAAGTAAACCTGGACCACTTTTTCGAGCAAGGAAGCAACTAAACAGAAAAAATGACACCTTCTTTGCTAAGGGTAGAGCTACCGACGTTGAGACTAGTTGATGGTTTAGGGCATAGTTAAAGGCGTTGAGCAACAAGTGATCTGGAAAGAGGAGATCAAGATTGCTTATAGAGTTTAGAAGACACGAGGTTTTCTCTTTTTTACTTGTAATTAAAAACTTGTCCCGCCCTAAATTACTTTTTAGATAAAAATTTTGACCCCTAAATTTTGTGAAAACAAATTAACATTTTAATTTTTTAATATTTTAGTGCAAATAATTGGCGAGAATTTCCAGCCCAAGTCTTATAATTATATTTTAGGACCGGTTACTAAGTTTTTTAGAGATTGAATTTAGAACTCATTTGGATTAGCTGAAAAAAAAATTTAGAAAGTACTTTAGAAGGAGTTTTTTAAGTAGTGAAATTTATTTGAAAAATAAGTAGTTACGTATTTGGATAAAAGTGTTGTAGTTGAAAAAATATTATTAATGTGTTTGGCACATAAGTGTTGTGAATCTCTTATTTAATTTAAAATGTCTGAAATACCCTTCAAGTTGTTAAAATTATAAAAATTGATTACTTTAAAAAACTTTTGTCTAAAAAAAATAAAGCAAAATAAATTTATGTTTTTATTCAATATAAATATAAACTTATTATTCAAGTAAATTTTATATGCACAATTTATTTTAAAATTTTAAAATATATAAGTTGAATATATCACATCAAAATTTTAAGATGTCTTTTAATTTTGTTCATAAATAATAATTATTATCT
>JAOTQJ010200924.1:0-20041 GCA_025642045.1 Solanum sejunctum | reverse complement strand
TTAAACCAAGAACAAAATTAAATGAAAAACATAAACCAAATATGGGATAGAAAATAATCCTAGCATTACTAATCCCTACATAACTAATCCCTGCATTATTCATTATTTTCCAAACGACCCCTTAATCAAAAGCATCAATTCATGGTGAGAAAACTTTAATCGGAAGAATTCTCAAATCATAATGACATAATGAGGATCACTTCAATCGGAACAATCTAATCATCTTGTCATGTGAATATTACTTCAACCGGAAGTAGGCTAATATTGTAAAATCATAATGAAAGTGCTTTAGTTAGAAAAAAATCTAAGTTTCATGAAATCATAGTGATATTTGCTTAAAAGCTTCTTAAGTTCATACTTTTAATCAAATCATAGTTCGTGTAGGTCAACAAAGTTGAATTTATAATCATAAAGCATTTAGATGACATAGGTTCATGAAATTCATCATTAAATTCATCGATTTATGCTTAAATCATGCATTAGAAGTTCAATTTAGAATAATTCAATGCAATTAAATTGAACCCATAAGGAATCATTACAACCCTAACTTGTATCATAATCAAAACTTGAGAATTTGAATTTGAATTGGGAATCCATGAATGGAAGAGGGTCCAAGGATGAAATTCCCACATATCATTAACGAAATCTGAAAAAAGAGACTTGATTTGACGAACTCTAGAGCTTGTCCTTCATCTTGCCTTGAAATAAGTTTAGAGACAGAATTTTCTTAATTAGATTGGGAGTTGAGAAAATAAGGGATTAGACTAATAGGAACCCCTAAATATCACTTGAAATACACTAAAATGATGTAGTATAGAAATTATAAGGATGACAAAAGACTAAAATATCCCTTAGAAATAATTGTCGAATAGGAACTTCAAGAGCTATCAATGGCCCATAGTTCCTTTTACAAATCGTGGATAACTGCCTATAGAAGTTGGGCTAATTTATGAATTTTTGAATTTTTCTAAGAAACCAAGATTATGATTGGTAAAAAATTCTATAAACCATCTTATCCATTCATAGACCCCATGTACTAGCAATCCAAGCCTCTGAATCTAAACCATGAAATCGAATTCCACGTCCTATAAAATGATCGACAACCCGTAGAATCCTTTTGTCGTATCTAAGGTCAATTTTTCCACTCTTTGAACCTTATCTATAAGACCACTTCCATGAAATATCAAATCATCTATGACTTGTATCCTATCTAAGATAAAATTTTCAAGTTTCTAGATCTCATCGATGAGGGCTCATAGACAACCAAAAAAATGGAGTACAACCCATAGAATGTGTTTGTGGATCCTGACTTAAATTTCAAAATTGTAGTAACTTTCAGGCTCCATTTATGACCCCCCATCTACGGTTTACGAACCAATCTAAGGTTTGTGTATAGGTCTAGTAATCCCCACACTATAACTATATTTGCACTTCTCTTTCTTCGTTCTTGCCTTTCTACTTTTAGAAATTACAATATTTCCCCTTTGGGAACATTTGACCTTGAGTAAGACTCAAGTTACCATAAATAAAGTTGGGAAGAAAACCCAAAAACACAATCATGAATGTAATTCACATCAAAATGCATAAAATCAAGGAATAATCAACTCCAAGTTGAAATATAAACTTTAGAAACTATTTTTATGCACAGGAATAATGAAAATAGTTGAAAGGCATTAATTTGAAAGAGTATCGAGGAGGAAATAATATGCCAAATTGAAACTTAAGTGGAAGGAAAGAGATGAGGATAACAAGATATCATATCGAACCATAACCTCCCAAGTAGCACCCTTAACTGAATGATTCTGCCAAAGAACCTTACTAAGCTTTCCCTTGTCAAATGCATTACACCTTTCATAGGTAAAATTTTCAAGAAATCCAATCACCAACCTCAAATTGAAGATTTCTTCTACTAACATCTAAATAAGACTTTTGTTGAATTTGTCATGATCCTAGCCGAAGGCCTAGGAGTGACATGGTGAATGGGAACATGAAAGACCCCAAGCAAGCCTCATTACATCCATTTACATATCACCGGTTGGGAAGTGCAATTCAAACATAATAATTTTATTCTAAGGGATAGGGATTTGGACTCAAGCGATGGATAAGAGGGTATGAGACTAATTGTCCACAATTTATACAAATCGAAATTCAAGCTATGGGGATAAGGAACATGGGACTTGCCATCAAACAACCATCACAAGAATTTCTAAGTGCTAGGTTCATATGACTCAAGCTATGATAGTAGGGACTTAGGAATTTCATCATCTCATAATTACATCATAAAAACATCAACATAAGATAATACATAAGCATAGCCTTCATGAGCATCAACATACCAAGCTTGTACATAGAGATTCATGACATCCAACAATGTATCTCATTCATAGAAAGGATAGGGTCCAAGATATGTCCCAGCCTCACCCTCAAAGTAAAGACATAAGATAGTTATAATATGAAATAGGTACATAGAAGGTGGGTCTTCTCCTTGGAATAAAGGACTCACAACATGTAAACTTCCAAAACCCGAATCTAGCCTTGAAGAGGTGGATGAGAAAAGTCTCTAGCCCCTACATGGTTAGATCATGTAGGCAAAATTATGCATTAGTATGTTTGAATATACTAAATATAAAGGTATTCAATGTTTATGAACATAATAAAATACAAACCAATGTTTCATGGCAAGGGCATACTCACACTATGACACCCCTAATTTAGAAGCCTAAGAGCTCAAAAAGTTAGACTCAAAAAAATTACCTGGATTTATTATATGAGGGCGACTTATGACCTATAGAAATAATGACAGATCATAAGTGAGCTTGTCAATGAGGGCCTTGAGTTGATGAAATTTTGGAGTTATTGTAGGGTAATATACTAGTTACCAACATGGCCCATAAAACATAACATGGCTCGTATAATCCCCTCATGGAATAGGTCCAAGAAAATGGAAACAATAGTTAAGCCTAGAAGGACTCTATGAGTCCAACCGCGACCTGTAAATCCCTATATGACCTGTAAGATAGTTTTGTAGTTTGGGTCTAGCAAAATCCAGTTTCGAGGATTTAAAATATGTTACCAGATGAGCAGGACTTATGGCCCGTGAATTGACTTATGACCCATAAATGGGCTTTCGTATCGATACAACTATTTTAGAAAGTGTTCTTATCATTTGTTCATATCCTAAACCTAATGCTACTTCATTTGATTCCAAAACTCCCTATATCAGTCTTATACCACCCCATTAATCATCTTTCTTAAACCATCTTTCAAAACCTAAGTCCTAAATCCTCTCAACCTCCCAAGGTTCTCCATTGAAGGCAAGTCTAGGGTTTCAAATTTTCTCCATCAAAGTTCGTGATTTCTTTCTTATATCTTTGGTTAAGGTATATAGTTTGATTTATGGAGTCTTTTCTTTTCATAAAGCTCAAGTTCTTTATTCTATTTTGGGTTCAAGGTTTATATATGTTGTGAAGTTTCAGAAAGTTGATTTAATCATATAGGTTTTGATACATTTTTAGTTATATGAATTGTCATGATCCAAACCTAGGGAATAGACATGACAGGGCGAATGGAAAACCCGAAGGGACCTCAATCAAGCCTCCTAACTTATCATTGCACATCATTGGTTGCAGAAGCATGTAAAAAGGCATAAAGTAAGAATAAAGGGCAAAGGGCTAAGGGATAGCTTGCAAAACATCACCATAAAGAGATAAAGAGTCCAAACTCATATTATAGATACATAACTTGTCCAACAAATATCTCTAAATACATAGATAAGAACGGCGGCGAAAACAAAGTAATCGGGCTTACCCTCATAGTTAAAATAGAATAATAAGTAAAATATCTCAATACATAATAGAAGAAAAATATACTAGGTCCCCAAAGTAGAGGACTTACCAACTAGCTTAAAGAGAATCGACTAGCCATGTGGAGGAGGAGGAGGACAATCACTTAGACTGCGGTTCCTACATGGTGATATCATGTAGGCAGGAGTATGCGTTAGTATGTTTGAATGTACTAGGTATGTAGGATACAATGCAACAAGAAATAGACATTCTAAACAAAATGCATAATAAGACGATAGGCATGATATAGCAATATGGTATGTATGTTCAATGTTGAAGTAAAACATGCTTAAGTAACTCATGCTCATATAGGATATCATATGGGTAGAAGAAACCAAGCTAGATTTCCAAAATTGGTTGGTTGATGATGGTCACACCCCATCATCCTGGGTGGTGATGTACAAACCCCTCACATGGTTGATGATGGTCACACCCCATCATCCTAGGTGGTGAAGTACAAACCCCTCACATGGTTGATGATGCTAACACCCCATCATCCTAGCTGGCAAATTACAAACCTCTCACATGGTTGATGAGTACTAACCCTCACCTCGGTTGATTATTGTCTAATTTTACGTTTTATATAGGGTATATCATATACATAAGCTCTTTTCATCCTCATAACATCATTCATATCATACTCATGCTAATTCCACAAGAAACCCTAGCCAGATATTGTACCAAACACTTAGGGGGGTTGTAATGGGGGTAAAAGACCATGCAATTTAGAGATGAAATTATAAAAGTTTTTGTGAAACCATCAACCAATACCTTGCAATACCCCCAAGACATTCACATCAAAACCTCTCCTCAAATCCAACATTATATCCAAGATTCAGAGCTCAAAACATGCTAAAACAATCATACTTTCATCTACTCAAATCACTGTGTAGTAAGTTTCTTAATATACTAGACCCACATATAAAATCAACTTTAAATCATGTAATATTAGTAAAAAGCAGGTTAGGGCACCATGGGTGGAAGAACGTAATGGCTAAAAGCCACATACCTTAGCTTGGAGATAAACTTGGTGAAGATTGGGGATGGAGACTTGAAGAATGAAGAAGGTCCTTCAAGGAGAACCTTAGCTTGGGATGAGGGCTTGAGACTTTAATCCTGAGAGAAATATAGGACTAAGGGTTTGAGTGAATATTGGGGAATGTTTAGGATGATATGAGGGAGAAGTAAGGCTAAGTATATGTGAAACACGTATGGGAACCCTTGGGCCCAAGAATCAAAGCCTTGGACCCGAACAAAAAAATTTGCACCAAATAAGGCACTGGCGCATCATGCCAGTGTCGCGCACTACACACTATTTTTGTGCCAACTTGAAAATTCATAATTCGATATGGTTGCTCTAAAATTAGGGTTAGACCCTTTTCCAAGTAATTTTGACCCCCTGAACAAGAATATGAAGTTGTAGTTTTGAAACAACAAACTAATTTTGAGATATATGAAAATTAAAATTTCAGGCATTCCGAGGCATGTCTTTTGGGCACTTATTTGGGTCGTTGTCATATCTCCCCCTTGGGAGCATTCATCTATGAATGTAAAAGAGATGTACAAAACAAGAGTGACCATCAACAAATCAGCCTCAATAGGAATGCAACATAATATGTAAAACACTATTTTCAAATTCTCCACATAAGTATAAAATCGTCATAAATTTTCCAACTTAAACATGAATGCAGAATGACATGGGGGCTGGAACTTAGGACTTGAAATCACATGAAGAACTTAGTCATTATATTAGGCTTGATTAAGGTGGATGAGTTACGAATATCACTCCCATAAGACTGTTTTGGCTTCTTTGGAGACACCTTTGACTTGATGATCCCTTTCAAGAGAGCCTTAATGAACCCCACATCCTCACCAATCAACTTCCACACTCATCCATCTAGCACCTCCATCGGGACCTTCATCTAAGACAACATTTCCTCCACATCACCCATAATTTCAAGGAGTGCTATAGCACTAGAGTCACCAACACATCCCATCCACCTAGAACATGAAACCAAAAGAACCATATCTACATCCATAGGCAAATCCCAAAACTTATGCAACATTACCAACCTCCCTCTACACTCTATAAGGAATCACAATCTTCAAGTCAATTTTCAACCTTAAATACACCTAACCCACTTGGTACCATAACCACCATCTCCCCCTGTGGAGACAACCTCCACTCTACAATCTTTCCACCTAAGACTCCCAACTCTAATAAGGCGAAATCAAGGCCTTGCTTAATCTATACCTCTTAACCAAGAAAGATTTGGGACCATCAAGAATACTACACAACCATGCTCAACTTTCCTCAACCTAAATTCCAATCTAACCAACCGATGGACTCTACTAGTCATCTCCTTGCCACCATTAACCATATGTGCTAAGCTACTCATAGGCTTCCTATTTAGAGCACCAACTACAAACTAACCTTATCAAGAAAAATAATGCACACTCATCTCATAATCCTTAAAGAATTCTATCCACCTTCTTCCTATCGACAATGCACACCTATCATATTTAGCAAACAATCTCTCATCCTCCAAGACCTGCAAGACTACCCATAAATGATTCACAAGCTCTAAACAAATCAATACCTCATCTCTAGAGACCACCACAAACATACCAAGGTAGGGTTTTAAGACCCTATTCATGAAACCGAATAGACGCAATCGGTGCATAAGCCTATCTAACAACTCCACCAATAATCAAAATGCTCATTCCTAGTTCAAAAGGGCATTTATGGATATCACCTACCCTCGTCTTGATGTGACAAAAAAACCCAAACCTCAAATCAACCTTAAGAAAGTGACTACCCAATTGGAGTTGACCAAATAGATCGACCATACTTAATCATCATATTACAACCTTTCAACTTTTACACTCAATGGAAGCATGCTCTGCAAGTAGCTTGAACTACCACAAGACCTCCAGGTCATCCAGCTAAGTTCAACCAAGATCACAAGACAAGGCTCTATGAAAAAAAAACATACGACAACCCTTATAGACCCCCTCCCTACTCTCAATCCATCGGTCCTAAGTCGTTATCCCACAAGAATACTTATAACATACATATACATACTTTCAAAGAGGCAATAGTCATTTTTCTTTTCAAATCATTTCAATGCACAATTAGGCTTAGAATCCAAACACCATTCATAATAATTCATACTTAGGCTCAAATGCCAACATTATAATTTCATAGTCATAATACCATGCATAGGAATAGCCCATTCGTATGCAAAATGGTGCAAGCACCCAAAATACTTAAAAAGACAAAATCCAAGACATATGTGATCACAATATTGTCATAACCAACTTTTTCTCTTATCAAAATCATACCATAAAATGAAATTGAGCTTACTCATAACATAATTATTTTTCTCAAAATAATCTGTGTACATAAAGGCATATGCTATGGCCAATGTGGTAATGTCATGGGCAATTAAAGGTCCATTTTAAAATCAATATTTATAGTATGAAGTTGAAGCGAAAACATAATTAATTCCATATTTAAATCCATAGTGTAACCTCTCATGCATAAATACTCAAAAAAGGGAACATGCATACTTTTAACTTTATAAATCCAAAGTAAATCCTCATATAATGGTTTAAATCACATTAAAATCATCAAATAAACACTATCCATGCATTAATAAAATTTTAGGAATCATAATATTATATCCCAAATTAAAATAAGTAAAATCTATGTAGGTTTTCTTGAAAATAATTTTGGGTCTCCTTGATTAAAAGGGATAGGATCAACCCACATACACATGAATCCTACTAGAATCAAGGAATAACACAAGAAATAGCAACTCCTTGATCTATCCAATAATCCTACTCAAAACGTTGGTCACAACATGGCCTTACTTAGGGTCAACTAAGTCATAGGAGTAACAATAGAAGAGAACCTACTCACAATCTCCAGTAATAGCCCACTATACCCAAGAGGCTCTTAATACCCATGGAAGCGAAAGTCTAGGCTAACCTCTAATCATCTTCATCTTACTAGGGTTCACCTTAATACCATCACCCGACATCACATACAACCTCTTACCAGCAAAATCCCCATTCCTCCTATTTAATATTCAACCTTCTTCCTTAAACTTTGTTGTACTATGCTCAAAAGACTCACATACACTACCCCATTAGGAAACACATACCATCATATCATCACCAAAATCACCATAAGCCTATTAGAGTAGGGGCTAAAAGATCCTATTCATGAGACTCGTAGCCCTAATCGG
Source organism: Solanum sejunctum (assembly GCA_025642045.1). Classification (NCBI taxonomy): domain Eukaryota; kingdom Viridiplantae; phylum Streptophyta; class Magnoliopsida; order Solanales; family Solanaceae; genus Solanum; species Solanum sejunctum. The sequence continues at coordinate 11,946 of JAOTQJ010200924.1, read as the reverse complement.
CACTAGTGAAACCAAAAGACATTACCGCAATATCAAAATATTGGAAAGGGACATTCAAGGCCTCATCTACCACCACCACCAACTCAATAACAAAACAATTAGGTTTTACGCCTCCACTCTTACAACATGACAAATGCAACCCGTTAGAGACCCAATTATACCCTAAGATACCTACCTTCCATGCTATCACTCAACAACTTCCCTCTTAAAGATACGTTCATTAGGGAATCGAGGCGTAACTCTATTGGTCCTACCATCTATGAAGACAGTACATGCATTTAACCATTCCATTCCTATAATGACATCAAATTCCACCATGTCAACTCCAACAAGCCATAGAGCAAGACCTAATGCAATACAAACTAGACCATCACCTATGAACCTTCTAGTAATAATATACCCAACAAAGGATAGACACCAAATATCCACACAATAACTTGGACACACAAGGAGCCCCACTAGCAACCCAAAAGAATAGAGAAGAAATAATGGCACACCAGCCTATCAATGCATGCACAATAAAGCCAAGGAAACTTCAACTTACTAGTAATAACATTAGGCATCTCATCCCCTTCTTGAGCCACTTGGTCAACATAACCACCTCGATCTAAATGTCGGCCACCCTTACACCCCCTCCAAACAAAAGGATAATCCACTAGCTTGTTACCCACTTTATCACATCCAAAGCAAGTACTATTGTTCCTCTAACACAGGCCAACATGGTTCTTTCTATACATTTGACACTTGGGATTAGTCATCCCACCATCACCTTCTTACTCTTATTGTAACTACGGAGGAAATTCTTCCTCTTATGTCCCCTTCCCTGCAACCGAAATAAGTGTTGGTATCCTTCAAACATGTGCCTATATAAACATTACCACATGTTGGATACATAGCATTAATTCTACCTTTGAGATTTTGGATCTGACCCATATTATGGGCCCTCTAGGACTCACTACCTCCCCTCTTGCCACTAGAAATCTTAGGAGCACCCACTTTTTGATTGAGTTGAGTTGCCAATATAGTCACCGCTCTGGCCATTAAGCATAGAGCATTATGAACCTCCATATTCGACATATCACCATCTTTAGTAGCTTGAGACATATATTGAAATGTAATGGTTAGGGGTTAGCAATAAACCTTAGGGGACCTAACTTAATCGCACAACATGGATCATGAAGAAGTGAAACATTTTCGAAAATATCTCATAGCCTTCTACTCATAATTGTGGTGCATATCACAATCATGAATAAGACTCTAATCAATGCGGTATGTTGGACTCCGAGGATCTATCAACCTAATGCTCTGATACAAAGTTTGTCATAACCCAAGACTAGGGCCTAGATGTGACACGGTGAATGGGGAATCCGAAGGGACCCCAATCAAGTCTCCTAATTTATTATTGCACATCATTGGTTGCGGAAGCTTGTAAAAAGGCATAAAGTAAGAATAAGGAGCAAGGGGATAAGAGATAAGTTGCAAAACATCATCATCAAGAGATAAAGAGTCTAAGCTCATATTATAGATACATAACTTGTCCAACAAATACATCTAAATACATAGATAAAAGTGAGGGTCAAGACAAATTAATCAGGCTTACCCTCATAGTCAAAATAGAATAATAAGTAGAATGTCTCAATACATAATAGAAGAAACATAGGCTAGGTCCCCATAGTGGAGGACTCACCAACTAGCTTGTATAGCACCGACTAGCCACATAAAGGAGGAGGAGGATCAACTGGGACTCTCGTTCCTACATGGTGATATAATGTAGGCAAGAGTATGCGTCAGTACATTTGAATGCACTAAGTATGTCGGATACAATGTAACAAGAAATAGGCATCATAATCAAAATGCATAATAGTAGACGATAACGCATAAAATAGCAATAAAACATGTTTAAGTAACTCATTCTCATATAGGATATCATATGTGTAGAAGAGACCAAGCTAGATTTCCAACCTTGTTTGGTCGATGCTAGTCACACCCCATTATCCTAGGTGGTGTCGTACAAACCTCTCACATGGTTGATGATGGTCACACCTGTCACGACCCAACCCAGGGACCATGAATAGTGCCAATTGGGCATGCAGACAAACACTAAATCGGATTACCAACTATAATGGATAAGAAATTTATCAAAATTTCAGCAGAGTTTCCTCTATTTTACTGACTAACCACACCTGCAAACAGCGAACCCAGCCAACAGCAAAAATCAATATACATATATATGCGGGTAGACAAGGTTACCGCTGCGGTAGAACCACTAAACAAACGTATCATACATATGAAGTCATACCAAACACAATTCCCACACCTACATGTATCCACAAAACTTTAAACACATAAACTGAATCATAGGATGGGATAGGGCCCCGTCATATCATCAAATATACACAAATGCAAAATATAAAAAATATGTGTACATGTATATAACAAAAGATCTGCTCTTGATGCAAAGGGAGCACGTTAAAAGTAGACAAAGATCCTAGGAAGATTGCTCTCTAACCTGTACGTCGGTACCTGCATGCATGAATGCAGCCCCCCCGAAGGAAGCATGTTAGTATAAAAAACGTATCGAAAATGTAAAGTGGAAAGTACGAAATATAAGTGAGAGTAATAATCCAAATAAAATATATAGGTCAAACCTGTATGTAAACATCAAAATATTTCTTTGTTTAAAATATCAAAATAATGCATATCGGACGGGAACGATGGTGACCTCCAAACTCGCGCCATAACACAGCATAACACCAGAAGTTTCGAATCTCTAAAATCTTCAACACAAATCCCAATTGTAACATAAGTGAGATGAGGCGAAGGGCCACACACTCACGTCATTGGATAGGTGAGCCAAGGCGAAGGGGCCAGGCACTCACGTATCATAATGTGTAAAGGTCATCATGCTCATTATATAAGTGAGTCATGGCAAAGGGGCCACGCGCTCATGTGGGCCGGGGCAAACAGGCCAAGCACCCACATTTCATGATGCCAACATATCCCAAGCCCAGCTCCTTATGCCTGCAAACTAAGCAAAGCCGGCCCATGGGCAAACCGACCCGCCGTACCCAACCTACTTCGGATTATATATACATACATACATATAGTTATACATATGCACGATATCAATTGGCCCGAGAATCGGTAAGCGAAACCCAAAAAGGCACGAATAGAGTCATGAGAATCATATACATAAAAACTAGTTCCATAAACTTAGTAATATGCCCAACATTCATTTTTTTTAAGTCAAGAAATTATTCATTTATGAAATTTGTTAAAATTGCTCAACTTTACACATAAAAGTGATTTTAAGGAACTTGCTTAATTTCTCATCATACACATCACTAAACAGGCTTCGAAATAATTTTTAATATGATTTCGGAACAATAGAATCCATATCTTTCAAACTATTTAACTTTCGATCAAACAAACACTATTCGTGGATTTTTAAAGACTCAAATGTTATGGATAGAAACAACTTAGCAAAATTGTGGCAAATAATTAACATAGGTCCCATTTAGGCTTTTTCACCGAACGTTATGGGCATTTGCGCCCTCCAATAACATACATTCTTTTAACATACTCAACTATTTCACATTTTTAACAACTTGCGGGTTCTATATACCAAGAGTCAAAATATAAATACTATTTTCATAAAAGTACCAGGGAGTGGACATAGGACATATTTGGACCCTATATTGTGAAGGAAAAAGAACTTTTCAAACACAAGACGTTGACCCAACTTAACTTATTCATGCGAAGAGGTAGAAATCTTTACATACCTCAGTTCCTTTCTCCAACTAACTCCAATGGAAGACCAATCTAATTTATGCTTTCGGATGTCCCACGTCTACACGAATCACAATGACGCCAATGATTAATAACCATAGCGGGTCTTAAATCCTAACTTTCTGGTTCCAAATTTTATAAAAATTTTGTCAGTATCTCCCCTTAAAATACGTCGCCCTGAGAATTCAACTTGGCTAAAATAATCAATCAATAACAACAACAATAACCTACAACATCAATAAACCCTCTCCAATACCATCACAACATCAAAACACTACAAAAATGCTATTGCGACGTAGTTAGCAAAACAGTGCAGCATTTATACAAACACATATCTACCATATTCAATCCTTCCTATATACTCCAAGAATCATAATACGTCACTCCAAAGCCCAACGCAAGCCCCCCAACGTTAAAACGTAACATTATGCCTTCAGTGGGGATCCAATTCAAGCTAACCTTCATGTAAACATTAATATAGTTTTCCCAACACTTCTTTCACCCCACAAAGACTATTTCCATGACAAATAAATATAAACACATAACTATAAATCCATATATCATCATATGCAACTTGTCCTCAATTCCAACCCAAAATTCAAAATTCACAATTCAACTAACAACCAACCTCTTTTTCATGTTTTAGCTTCATTATAACGCACCCCTAACAAAACCACAAGCTTTAATTAGCATAAATAAGGCTAGAAAGTAACATACCTTTCAAGCTCCTTATTAGATCCAAACCTTCGTAGCCGTCGAACCAAGCATTTCCTTGACCAACTAACGCATCTACACCACTTAGGGGATCCGATATACCAAGCTTGAAGCATCAAATAATCAAAAAAACTCAAAAAAATGGAATTTTTTCCCCTTTTACTGTAGCAACCCGAGACTTCTGCTTACTCTCTCAAGTTTTCTCTAATTTTTCTAACTGTAGAAAGTACTCTACAAGATAAGCTCAAACATGATATATATATATATAGACTCAAGTCCCACACATGGACCAACAAGAATTAAACACTCACATGATCCCATAATAATTTAATTCTTAATGATTAAACTTAGAACAAAATTAACATTTGGTCCCAAACTTTGCCAAATTGAGCCAATTAAGGACTTACGTGTCCTAACCTACGGGGTCTAACAACACTACATCATCGTAGCTAGTGAAGTACAAACCCCTCATGGTTTATGATGATCACACCCCATCATCCTAGGTGGCAAAGTACAAACCCCTCACATGGTTGATGAATACAAATCCCACCTCGGTTGATGAGTACAAATCCCACCTCAGTTGATTATGGTATAATGCTACAGTTTATATAGAGTATATCATATACATAAGCTTTTTTCATCCTCATAACATCATTTGTATCATATCTCATGCTTAGGACCTTCAATTCCATAATAAATCATAGACAAATATTTTATCAAACACTTGGGGGGGTGTAATGGGTGTAAAAACCATGCTATTTAGAGATGAAATCATGTAAGAAAATCTATTGTAAAACCATCAATCAACACCTTGCAACACCCCAAAGACATTCACATCAAAACCACTCCTAAAATCCAATATTAGATCCAAGATTTAGAGATCAAAACATGCTAAAACAACTATACTTTCATGTACTCAAATCACTATGAAGTCAATATCTTAATATACAAGACCCACTTGTAAATTCAACTTTAAATTATGCAATATTAGTAAAAAGGAGGTTAGGGCACCATTGGTGGAAGAACCCAATGACTAAAACCCATATACCTTACCATGGAGATGAACTTAGTGACGACTTGAGATGGAGACTTGAAGAATGAAGAAGACCCTTAATGGAGAACCTTAGCTTGGGATGAGGGTTAAAGACTTGAATCTTGAGAAAAATATAAGAATAAGGGTTTGAGTGAGCATTGGAGAATATTTAGGATGATATGAGGGTGAAATAAGGCTAAGTATAGGTAAAAACACGCATGGGAACACTTGGGGCCAAGACTCAAAGCCTTGGACCCAAACAGAAAAATTTGCCCCAAATAAGGCACTGGTGCATCGCGCCAGTGTCGTACACTATATGCTCTTTTTGTGCCAAGTTGAAAATTCATAATTCGATATGGTTGCTCTAAAATCAGGGTTAGATCCTATTCTCTCTTATTTGGACCCTCTGAACGCGAATATGAAGTCAAATTTTTAAAATAACAAATAAATTTTGAGATATATGAAAATTAAAATTTTGGCCATTTTGAGGCATGTTTTTTATCACTTTTTGGGGTGATTACAATCATGTTATGGCTTATGATGCATATTGAGTTGAAATTCATGATTATTTTAGCTAGGATTTTGCAAGGGGCATGTTGGGTTGAATTGGATAATTCTAAATGACTATATTATATCTTATGTATGTATGATGTAGATGTGAATTGCATGATTTCAAGTCTTTGAGTATGAATACCCAAGTTGAGGGCTTGAGTTATATGAAAAAATATATTCTGAAAGAAAGAGAGTCTCAGTCCATGATGTATAATGACATGAAGGTTCTAAATGTTAATAGTCATTATTTATTTTATGGCTTCATAAGAATACTATGAAATCTATTGAAGTTATCTGAAAACTATGCATTATTTAAAAAGTCTTATTTATGATGTTATGGTGCACAAGTTTATGTACGTCATAACTATACTCTTGTCTATATGGTATTTCATACTAGACTCATTGGTGTCATGAATGAACAAATGAAAGAAATAGGGGTCCCTACCTAGCTATGATCATGAGACTATGATGGCCCATTAGTAGAGGGATATGATATGATGGTAGCTAATAGTAGAGCATAACCAAAACATAGGACCTATCTTTATGATGATTATTTATGTTATAAATCCATATGGAATGAGTTAGTAGAATGCCTATTCATATGATATGCTTCATGGTTATGATTATTCCCTAAGAATTTTACTTTGCACTGAGTGAACTTTGGGATGAACATGGAAGCTCTCCTTTAGAAGAGGCATATAATCATTAATAGAATCCTATTGTCTTATAACTATGTGCTACCATAGAAAATATGAATCACTCACTAGTAAAGGTTCATTTCTAGACCAACCAATAGTAGATGTTGCTCAATAGTAGGCTTTAGTGGATCCAGTTAGGCATCTTAGGAGGTAACCTTGGCAAGTGATGTCCCCCTCTCTTCTAGTGTAGGAGAATTATAGGGACTCCATGGTCTAGCTAAGATGATTTATGTTGGTTAAAAGTTGCTCTCACATATGTTCATTCTCTCCACATGTTCCCAAGGTGTCCTTCTAGGACGATTTATGATGGTTCATTCATATTATGTCCAAAGGATTTTTAAAGTTCCTATGACTCATTGTTTAACAAGGTCAAAAGGTATTTCTTCTAAAAGAATATTAATATGTCTTCAAGTATGTAAGGTGGTCTCCATCATGATTACTAATATTTTCTTTCATAATAAACAAGTCTTTTATGTAAAGTGATGCATTGTTCACCCAAGGATATTAATATTTTAATTGTTCATGACAACATATGATTTTTCACTAACCTAAGTCTTTGTGCCTCATCATGCATTCAAGTAATAGTAAATTCTTTATTTCTCAAATGCATTATCTCATGTTTTATGGCTAAATTAATTTGTTAAATTATCATCTGTGTGTATGTTCTCCTCATACTTCAAAGCTTTTTATTCTATGCTATGTGATTTCAATCCCTATATTTCATGTATCTCGTAAGCTATATGATTTTCTTATTCAAGACTATATTCCTCAATGCATCCTAATAAGTTCTTTCTAAAGAACTACCTTTTTTCTGTTAAATTGATATTAGCTTGATTATAACTTACTAGTGCCTTTGTAAACATAAGATTTTAACATGAGACTTAGCATGAATTATCTTACCATAGTTACCTTGTCATGCATTGCATACGTTCACACTAGTACATTCAAAGTACTGATGCATATTTCTATGCCTACATGATTTAACCATGTAGGGACATGCACACCCTGATATCCTCTACGTGGATACATTTGGATCATTGAACACAATAGTTAGTGAATCCTCTAGTTCGGGGATACTATCCTAGCTTTTCTTTTTTTATTAATGTATTAAGATATTTTAGTTTCCAGTTGTATATTTCTGTTTCTATGATTGTACTTGAGGGTGACCTTGAACATGTCTTATCCACTTCCAAGATATGTTAGAGGTATTGTTGGACATATGATATGGTTGTATTAAATTCTTATTTCTATATTTATCTTCAAGTTCTGGCTCTCAGTCCCATTACCTATGTTCTCTATTTCATCTTTATGTTTTTATTCCTATGAATGCTTATGATATGTAAGATGGCTTAGGTGAGTTGCCTCTAGGTATCTCATTCACCGTATGATGAGTAGGCCCTAGATCAGTTATTGCGCATGCACATATACTCTCTATCACTATCTCTGTCTCTCTCTCTCTCTCACAGTCACACATATATAACACACACACACATACATATATAAGGAAGAATATAGGGAAAAATATCATAACAATACACCTTAAATCCATGATGCATTGCCGTGTGATGAGTAGGCCCTAGGTCGGTTGTTGTACGCACACACACACTCTCTCTGTCTCTATCTATCTTTGTCACTCTCTCTCTCTCACACACACACACATATATAAGGAAGTATATAAGGAATAATGTCATAACAATATGCCTTAAAACCATGATGCACGAATGCCATATTACTTTAGCAGAGATGGGACCTCAACCAACATATAAGACTATGCAAGCTATTATACAAAATCTCAATTTTTAATCTACACTGAGAAAGAGTGATTTCAAAGGTGGACCATACTCCACCTTACGAAAACATTACCCATTTTGAAGAAGTAACCTCACCTTATGGGAGCACAACCCATCTTGGAGAGGATTTAACATGAACATAATCATCCAGAAAGAGGTATAAGCATGAACCTAAACAGGCACATAGTTATAAGAAGGAGAGTTTATATAAGAACCCCTTGGGTCGAGTTCCCAACTGAAATATCATTCAATGCTAAGTCATCTTCCCACGTGAATACATATCCATATGCGAGCTTGAAATAGGAACATAAGTGTTTTCAAATTATAATCATGCATACTTGGACTAAAAAGCCAAATTATACTTCATAGACATGCATACTTAGGCTTAGAGGCCAAATTATACTACAAATCATACTTATATTCATAGTAATAACTCATTAATACTTGTACATGATGGTGTATGCACACCCATAATTGCTTAAAACCATATCATAGACATTATGTGATCACATTTCATGTTATAATCAAACTTTCCTTGAAATTATAAACATAATCATAATCATAATTCAGTGATAACCCATATCAGAAATTTTATGAAAATTCTTATGCATGTTAATTCCATAAGGAATAAGAGAATAGCATGGCACTTTAAATCCATACTTAAAATAAGATAATCAGATGAAATCATACTTACTCCATAAAGAAATCAACAATTGAAACATACTTAAAATTATCCATGCATAAATTCATCATAGAAGGGGACACACATAATCAATTCTTATAAAAATCCACGTAAATTATCATAATAAGACTTAAATCTTGTTAAAATCATCAAGTGAAATCAACCCAGAGCATAATTTCATCAATTTGAAGCAAAATCGCAAAACACACTTGCAAATTGTACTTAGAAACAATGAAATTTAAGAAATAGATTTTGGGACTTCATGAAAGAAAGAAAATCATGAATTAAACAACATATATCCTGAAGAAATTAAGAAGATTAAGGTGGATTTGACTTGTGTTTGAAGCATGTTGAATCCCTTGGCTTGAATCCTCAAAGCTTGGCTTGAATGAAGTTTATGAACTTGGATTTTTGAGTTTTAACTGTAGTAGTTTGAAAAAAATGAGGTGTAATGAATTAGTAGGAGCTTATTAAGGGACCTTAGGATAGGCATAAAAGTCATAAAAGACATTGTAAGTGAAATAAATTACCATAAGGCCCTTAATGAGATGAAATAAGAAAATAAGTCAAACCCTTGCACGATGGGCTTCGCGGCTCATGATGCCTCCCATGAACAGACCACGGGATATGAGATGGTGATTTCTTGATGAAATTTGGCCAATGGTCCATACATAGTCAGCACCACTGATGTCACTTAATTCAACTACTCAACGTAAGAAGGGACAATCCTCATCAGCATAATAATCCAACTGAGAGGTTGGGGTCGAATCCCATAGGTAATCATAGTACAAGATAGAAGTAGATCATTAGACTAAGAAATTGTAGGATATGGGGGTTACAATAATTGAAAGTGGTAATCAAACTACATGATATATAATTAACAGGTTAATCAACAAATTACGGAAGATATTTGTGACGTGCAAATATAGAAATTGATCTACCAGCTGAGTCTATATATTTGACTAAACGAGTTGATAATGAGTGAATAGGCTAGGTTGCTATAACCTATGTTCATCTATGAAACACAAGTATTTCATACGATTCAATTACAAAATCATATGCGAACCACCAAGGACATGCTTGGCCTAAGAAGTCTCCATAAAATACCTTACCTTAACCATTGAATCATGGTGGTGGACTTCAACTGAAACCCCAAGATGTGTCTAGCAATTCTATTCCATACTCTAATCATTCCGGCTAAGGCAATAATGAGATATCTAAAGTAAGTCCTAAGTTCGCAACCATGAAATTATAGGTTAAACATAGGAGTCAATATAAATTCACTCAAATAAACTACAAATAAGTCAAAATATCAAAGACCTAATAGATAAATCAAAAACCCATATCAATAGCACACCCCCAACATGTGGGTTTCAGCCACACATGTTAAAAATTAGAGATTTAATACCAAATATAGCAGCTCCAATCATGGTTAATGAGATTAAATAGAAAATAGTTGATTATCATAAGACAATCTACTCCATTTTTTCTTCTTCAAAGCCTGAAAACTATATCAACCATTCTACTCTAAAGAAAGAAAGTTCTATGAACTACTCTATCTATAAAACTAAGAAGAGGATATGATCTGATATGATATGTACATTGTCCTTTTTAATTTGCTTATATAGTCAATGTAAAAGTGTGAGAGTTTGTGCTATGAATAGCCATTCTGCGGTCAAGGCCGACCATCATCGAGCACTCTGGTAATGCACCAAATGTGCACTTAACCACTTTCCTTTGCATCTTCATAAGACTTCTTCTTCTATAATATTAGCCGATAGTCCTTTACACCACCAATATGATTCGGCAATTTATTGAAGTTCCTATCATTTGTCGTCTTATCAAGGTTTGGGGGCTTTGAGTACTACATCTTTAGGTGGTCTCTTGAGTCATTTGGTAGTGCACTAAATATGTTTTGCAATATCAAGTCTGATTGCATCCTAACTTAGGCTTGAACGTTGGTTGCTTCCATGGTAGGCGGTCCTACTGAGTGTTTGGAAGATCACCGAGTATGTAGGCGATACCGATTTTCTTCACCTTTTTGGCACTTTTTCTCATTTTCCAATTCTTTTCAAGTATTGTCCATTTGTGCATTTTGAATCCCATTTCCTAGCATAACACAGGAATATTCATTAGAGATTGGAAATAATTGCACATTGAGGACAATGCTTCTTGCAAACTAGAACTAGAATGAGTCCAAAACATGGATTCATCAACACTAGCAACTTAAGACTTTACTTGCCATTAAGCAAATTAAACACTAATCCATCTAATTTTAGTGTTTGAAAACAAGAGCACATGGAGCAATATATACATTTGCACCTCTTTTATCCCTTCTCGAACTTCTACAAACCATATGAGGTGTTCTCTCGGGTTGCTACAGAAGATTTTCCCATAATTATGTTTTTTCGGCTTCTCGATAAATTGTCGCTTCTAGTGTGTTATATTGAGGCCCCTAAGTGTCGTAGTACATTTGGTTTGGTGGAAAAATGCCTAGAAACTAAAATGCGGAGGTTTGAACATTTTGAGGCCTATATGGCTATATTCCATGATTGCTAGTCTTGGGGTTAGGAGAAGCCTTGGGCGTGTTGTGGAAGTGATAAATAGCATGTTTACCGCACGAAAGGGGTTGGTGATAGGTTATACTCTATATTTAGTCTTAAGTGCCGAATTGGGCGAAATATGGGC
>JAOTQJ010200913.1:0-20044 GCA_025642045.1 Solanum sejunctum | reverse complement strand
GGAGGGGCTTTTACTAAACCTTTTTCTGCATATTATTTTTGAAGTTTTTAAACTATTTTTTTGGGATCAAATTTATTTTAGGTGAAAATTGCACGTATGTATTGTGTCAATTTAAAAATTCTATATAAATAATACTTGTCATTAAAATAAATACAATATTCATATAAATAAAATTAAATAAATACTATTAATTTAATATAATAATTTAATCTATTATTTACAGACAAAGATAAAAAAATCAATTTATTTACTTATAATATATATATGTTAATGGTTTTTTCTAAAAAAAAAAATTAATAGGACCAGTGTGCCGATTTATGGCAAACAATGTTTGTACATTGTTTGGACATGGCCCAAAACCCGACCCATTCCTTTCATTACATAATCTAATACCTACTCCATTCCTCTATCTTTCTAACTTTGGCTTGTCCTTTATACTTCCTTGTGCGATGTATTTGAAAACTCTCATGAATCATTTCTTCTTCCTTGTGCGCTTTTGGGTCATCAACCTCCCTAGAGGTGAATCTCTTCATTCTCCTCACCGTGTCTCTTACAGGTAATATTGTTGCGCATGGCATATCTCTTTGAATCATGGTGTATTGCTTCTGGGTTTCTCCTATTTTGACTCATTCTTCTTCTTTAGTGTCTCGCCTACCTGGTTTGAAGCTGAGGGTGAACCTGTCTTCATCTGAAGAGTATTGTGGATGCTATGACAGTGTTCTGAGTTGACGGCTTTTCCCCAACACTCTTTGACTGTAACAGTGAGCTATCTTGCTAGATCTGTATAAGGTCCTCCTTTTTATTGGAGACTCTTTTGAGAGCTAAACATAGAATGTATGAGCTTCTACTTCTTTTGCTGTCAGTGTCTGATCTTGTTGTATATAGTTGATTCCCGTGCTCCTCTTGTTTGGCTTTGCTTCTTGTGTAGTTTTCTTGGTTCTTTATTGGCCTTGTGCATATCCGTAGTGAAATGATTTGGACTGTGTCTATATTTATTGCTTTTCTGGATTGTATTGGGAGATCCTGAAAATTTTGAATTGTAATCTCCCCCTTTATCATATGCATGGTTAGCAAGACTATCAGCTAAGTGATTGACTTCCCTGTAGATGTGCTTTTGAATGTTTGCCATATACAACCTCATGTCCTCAACTTGTTCCCTTATTTGTCATGGTAAGACATCAGTAATGATTTTCTATAGGCTAAGAGAATCTGTTTCAATAATAACATTGTCAGCATTCTTAAATCTAAAGTATCTCAAATCCCAAAGCACAACAAGTATTTCAGCCTCCATGATTGTTGTGACTCCAATTTCTTGTACCTCTGGATATATTAGGTCCCCCCTGTGATCCCTAAAACAGTAGGCATAAGTACTTCTGCCAAGGTTGCTTCTGCAAGCCCCATCAGTATTGCATTTTACCCAATTATCATTGGAAATTCCCATTTGACTGGATAATGATACAACCTGGGTTGTAGGCATCCAGAGTGACAACCATGTTCCCCCAGTCTTTAGTAATTTCCACACAACAGAACTTACTCTTCATAACATAGTACAAAATTTATTGGCATTGATCATTTATGGGCATCATATTAGATGTCCTTACCATTCCTTCTGGCATTTCTCCTTTTCCACAACATTTATAGGATAATCATAGGTATAGTTCTTAGGATGTGTTGTAGCTTCCCATTTGCTTGCTTGTCCCACCATTTGGTAATCTGATACTGCAAGTGATGATCCTCCCTTACTTGTTGACACTCAATTTTGACCGATTTATACCCTACTTGAAATAGATATTTTTGAAACTTTTAAATAAATACGTCTACTTTTCAATCTCATCCAAATAATTGTGTCTTTTTAACATTCTTAGTTTAAAAAATTATTCTTAAATTATTTTGTCATTTAAAACACTTTTATTATTATTTACTTTTATTACTATGATTATTTTAGTGATAATAATAGTTAGTAGTAATATTTATTATTATTTACTTATTACCTTTTATTATTATTAATATGTCAATATCATATTTTAAATGCATTATATTTTTATATTATTTTATCAATATATTTAATTTAAAATAATAATTTTAATACAATTAATATTCTTTTTACATAATAATTTCAGCATATATTAAGTATTTTCTTTACATAAAATTCGATTGTTCTCCTTCCAGAACCCATTTTTATGCGTATACCCTCAAACCCAATTCATTTGTTCTCCTTCCAGAACCCAAAATCATCCGCCTCTCTCTCCCTCACTGTCTCTTTATCGCCCCTAGCCGGCGCCGGTCATCTCCCCCTTCACCCTCGCCCCTCCTCCTCCGGTGACCAAACACCAACGCCGCACCTCGGTCTCCCCCACCCGAAACAGTAGCGGTGGTACCCTCCTCCTTCGTCTCGTCTCCGGCGACCACCGAAACCCGTCTCCCTTTTTGCTTCTTCTCGCCGGAATCCGCAACTCCACCATGCAGCGACCAAGGTGAAAGCTTTATCCGTCTAATTTTAAAATTTTCAAGTTTAATCGCTAATGAACAGATGAGGTATGATTTCCGTTTTATTTTTATGAATTGTTTGCGAATTCATGTCGTCGTCCTCCTATCTGGTATCGTTGCCTTGATGTGGTTCACTCTTTGCCAAGTCTAAATAATGCTTATGGATTGATATGTTACTGCTTTGTTTTTAACTGTTTAATAAGATTCTTATTTGTAATTCAGATGCCTGGTTTTGGCCTATTGATTGGTTGAGATTGTTTCAAATATTTTGCAAATATTTGTTTTTCCTTGTAAATTCTCCTGTTCTGATTGTTGATTCACGCTATGGCACGATTTTAGCAATTTTTGGTTCTCGTATTTTTTTTAATTAAAATCATTGCTGGTAATAGTCGGTCCAAAATCTCGATTAAGAGACTTATTACATTACCTCGTTTTGCTACTCTGTTATGACAAATTTGTTAAATGATTTTAGTTAGAAACATAATTTGATTTCCTCTACTTATTTTGGTACATTATTATTTTTCAAATATTATTGACTGATCAACTTTACTGCTAGAATTGATTACTTTTCCTTGTATATCATTTTCCGTAATCTGAAGTGTTTCTATTTTTGGCAAACTTAAATAAAATCAGTGATTAATTGATTTGCTCCTTTATTTTGGTAAGAGTAATTTTTGTAATTGTTTTGTTTGCCTTTTTCTCTTTTCTTTGGTTTTGATTATTTCTACTATAAAAGCATGTCCACTTAGACGAAAAAAACGGAGATCCGAAACACACACGCGGGAAAAAAAAAAGAGTCTTCTTTCTCTCATCTTCTACTCTAATATATTCTCTTAAGAAAATTAAGTAACAAAAGAATTGTTAGCAATTCTGATTCGAGTCTACCACTCTGCTGAAACTGGTTTGCTTTTATCCTTTTTTTAAAAAAATTTAATTATGTCCTATCATTTTTAATAATTGTATATACATTCTGTATTGGTACTGCTAGCCCTCCTTTGTTAATCTTGCAGGTCTTATTTTCAGTTAAGGGAGTGAACGGTTGCCTGGGACAGGATCGATTCGGAGGGATCTTGAAGATTTTATTCTCTTTTATTTATTTATTTTTCTCCGTGACGATGTATTTTACTTTCCTGCAAATCATGTAATGAAAATAATGAATTGGGGGATATAATTAGAGGGGGAAGGGAATTTATGTGCTACATGTTCTTTTAATGTTCCTATTATGTGAGTGTGTGTCAGATTAAACTCCTGTTAATTTGCTAACTTCCTTGAACATTTACATAATTATTTAGAAAAAGTTAAAGTTGGTTGTTCTTGAATTTTGCCACGTATTTTCAAACCTTATGATAAATGGTTTTATAACAATTTAAAAATTTAAAACTTCTATAATTTTTTCTTTGTTTATGGAGTCAATTGAATTATGTTTGACAACCATCTCCAAATAAATTTTAGAATATGAATTATGCTTATAAACTTTAGCATGTTAGCACTCTTATAAAAGAATTTCTAAGATGTCTTTACTGTTTGGAAATTAAATTCATAAGTTTTTAAACAAATCTTCTTCTAGGTTATAAAATTGTTTCATAATTAAAATTTTCCTAAGCTTTAAAACTCGTTCATAGATTTGAATTTTTGTTTATAAGAATTTCTTCTTTTGAATAATTTAGACGACATGCCTATAAGAATTTGAATGATTTTAGCAATCATTTTTATGAATTTCTTAGAATTTCATGCTCAAAGAATTTTTTTAAAACTAATATGTATTAAAAGTCTTGATTTAATCTCTTAAATAAGTGTTTCATTTAGAAATCATGTCTATAGATCTTTTATAAATATATTTTTTTTTAAAAAAATGAAAAATGTCTTCACTATGTTTAAACTGCCCTCTTCTTTAATTAATAATGCCTTTAAGGGTTGATTTGTGATACACACTTAACATATCATCACTATCTACTTGTGTTTTTCTGAATTTTAGAGGCTTACTTGAGATTTTTGTGCTACATGCTCGTATTTGGTATTTTGATTAACGCGAGTCTAACTAGGAAGCTTATATTCTTTTTTAAGTCTAACTAGAAAGTTTAAAGTTCAATGCCTCTTGGACTATAGAAAGGGACATTAGACACTTTAGGAAGACGATTAGACTTTCTCATTTTATAGTGCGCTTGTAGGTAATAATAAATAGATCAACTTAGGAGGGGTAGGGGTATATGGAACCCTCGGATATGATGACTCAAACTTAAGGTTTAATGGGACAGAACTTTGGTTTTCGTCTTAGGCTTAATTAAGTCATGCGAGCTAAACGATAATTTCATCTTCCGAAATAAAGTTGAGTAAGCTGATCCGAGTGGAATTAACATTGCTTAGTTTAATGTTTCCTTCTTTTGTTTGATTTTAATTATTTGGGGTAGTTAGCCATTTAATTGTTTAATTTATTTATCTGCTTAAATTTATTATCTTGACACTTATAATTATTTAGGACTTTTAAATTGAGATCTTAATTGTTATTTATAACCCCCACATAAATAAGAGATATGGTGGAGACCCGCATTTGCGGACCTTGAGGGGTGCCTAACACCTTCCTCTTGAGGTAACTTGAACCCTTACCTGTTCTCTGGTTGACTCGACCCTTAGATTAGATTTAGACTTAGAATGATGTACTAATGCACTTTAATTCATTAGGTGACGATTTTTCAATATTTTTAAATCCCAAGAGTCCTTGCCATGACGTCGTTCAAGTTCCCGTCTTTTCGCAAGGAAAAATGGGGCGCGATAATACCTACACAAGTAGCAAAGTGACTCTATAGTTTTAAGGCTATGGGGTCTGATAGAAAAAGACGTTCCATAATTTTCTCTCCTCCCCCTTCACAGTAATAACAACTTGAGGCAAGACAAATCCTCACTCTTAACATTATCATCTCCAGTCACTATTCTTTTTCACACCCTCCATTGAAAAAAAATATATTTTAAAGGGAACTTCTTTCACCCAAATATAGTCCATCCACCAAATTTTTATTTTCTTCCTCCTAATGCATTAAAAAGTTGATTTAGTAGAGAATTACCCACTAGGATGAGGCATCCACCAGGGGGAATAAGAAGTATCATCCTATATTTTTTGATTAATGTTGGTGATAACATGAATCACCATTTCCTTAGATAGGACCTTGGACAATCTGCCTCTATCCCACTCTCCCTCAATGATGAAGTCTTTAACCTCTAATTCAACATCATACTCCAAGTTTTCAACAAAGTATAGAACACCCAGTTTTGTCCAATTGTCAAACAAAAAATTAACAGAACCTGACTTAAGCTACCACCAAATATCATGCTCCACCTCCTCTCTAGTCTCCACCATTTTCCTCTACATACAGGACCCTCCCCTACTCAAAGCAATAGTTGGGTGGAGTTTTTTATTATTTATTTTATATGTAGGAGTCCCACATGAAATCCAAATAAGTTATGAAAAAGAGCCTTAGAAACATCAAGTAGTGATTTAAAGCCAAGCCCACGTTCCTTGAATGGATAGCATAGATCTTGCTATATGCTATCCACTTAATGTTTTCCTTTCTTTCCTCCAGCTTTGCCCCAAAAGAATGCTGCAAGTATTTTGTGGATCTACTCTAAGACCTCCTTAGGAGGGTTCATTACAAAGAGCAAATATATGGGGATAGAGTTAAGGGCATATGATTGATCAGTACTTGTCTGCCTCCATATGATAGAAACCCATTATACCAAGATCTAATTCTGTTAGTGATCTTTCGCAATAATTCCTCAAACATCGAAGCATTTCTCCTTCTATAAAATAATTGGCATCCAAGGTAGGTAAAAAGGAAATTCTCAATCTTGATGCCATCCAGTTTCCTCAGTCTGATAGTAAGATCAAGAGGACTATTCGCATGAACATAAAAGAATCTTTTGTTCTTATTGACCATCTGTCCTAGCACCTTCTCAAATTCACTATGACTTTCATCATTTTAATGATGGAGTACTTGTCTCCAGATCCAAAGAGGATCATGTCATCAAAATAAGCTAAATAATTGACATTAGGATTCCATTTGGATAAGCCACATCCAATATAGCTGTTGTCCCTGAAGAGGTTATTTAGTCCCTTGGACAAAACTTCAGCACCAATTATAAATAACACAGGAAAAAGTGGATCATCTTGTTTGACACTTCTAATGGATTCAAAGAATCCATGAACTTGCCCAATCAAGACAGAGTACTAGTTATTATTAAGTAGCCTCCCATATCAATTACAATTTTTGAGAAGTCAAATCTTCTGAGGATTTTTGTATGAAAAATTCAGGAAGCTCTATCATAAGTCTTTGCCACATCTAGCTTCACTATTATAATGTTGTGTTTGCTTCTTCTATTAATATCCTTAATTAATTTCTAAGCCAATAGTACATTCTCACTGATACTTCTTCCCTTCACAAACAAGATTGGTTCTTAAAAATAATTTTAGGGATTACCTTGAATAGTCTATCTAGCATCATCCTCAAAAACATCTTAATAACAAAATTGCATAAGCTGATAGGCCTCAGGTCTGTAAGGTGCTTTACCTTTTCAATTTTTGGAATTAGGACCATGTTAGTGTGGGTGATGAACCTGGGTAGCTGACGACCACAGGAGAAGACTCTAACCATTCTCACAATATTCTCCTCAATTATATTCCAACAATGTTGATAGAAAGTGCCAGAGAAACCCTTAGGCCCCTAGAGTTGTCACCCGTAAGAGCATAGTATCACAGATCTAGAACTCACGCTAGAACTTTCGTGTGGCACTATTCTGTTTACTCACGAATCTTGCACTATCTTGCAAACACTAGTAAGCCTGTTGTCTACAATCGCTAAGGGAATGCTAGATATTCAAAGACAATAGAGAACTTTTGAAGAAAGAAGACTTTGATTGCTTTAAGAATGCTTTACAAGGCTTGAGAGCTTACAACTTTGCTTGGATCCCTAATAAATGAATGCCCCTCCTATTTATACTACTTCCTAGAGGCCAAAGTGTAATTAATAATTACTTACAAGTCTCCCACTTATTTATATTTTAGTCCCTCTCTAGATCTTTCATACTATTTTAGAGAGAACTAAAGACTACAAGATATTTTTATACAATTCTAAAATCTTCTAGGATCCTCTTTCAAACTCCACACATATCTAGAATCTTCCACACATCTATAGAGAGTTTCACACATCTTTAGAGTCTTCCACACATCTCTAGAGAGTTTCACATATCTCTAGAGTCTTCCACAGATCTCTACAGAATTTCACACTTCTCTAGAGAATTTCACACTTCTCTAGAGTCTTCCAAGAAACTTTAAGAGCTATCCACAATGTTTTAGAGTCTTCTAGAAACCTCTCCAAGACTCTAGTTTATTCTCCTTGACTCTAGATTCTTCCTTATTTTTAAAAACAAGTTGCGGGCCGTCACAACAAATTGTCTTCTTAACCTCCTCCCTGGAGGGGATTTTTATCACTTCTAGATTCTCAGACTCAGTGATGGTCTGAGGTATAGTGTTCACACTCTCATAGTCCTCACTAATTGAGTCCTCCTCAAACTGATCTGCAAAGCACCTCACTGCGTCAACACCAATGTTCTCTCCTATGTTGATAATATCACCCTCCTCAGTATGAATATCATTAATATTCAACTTCCTCCTTCTCCTATTCACATAAGCATGAAAAAACATGGTATTTTTATCCCCTTCTGAGAACCACCTCATACCAACTTTTTGTTATATTACATATTTCTATTTAAAAGATATTTGATTCTAAATTTTAATTAATTTTAAAATCTTAAATATTAAAAAAATAATAGTAATATTTTTTCTTGCCTTCGCAGTCTAGACAATTATTTATATAAAATAGTCCTAAATCAAGAGTGAAATCTAAATGTAAAGAAATTCTAGTTCAAAAATGAATTTAAAAATCTTAAATAAAAAAGTGTATTTAAAATGAATAATTTATTACATGTGTAGTGACTTATATTATTGAATTCTAAAGTTTGAAAATTTACTAACCCATATCATCAAGCATAAATACATCATTTTTCTATTCCTATCCCTTTAACAAAACACTAATCAACCTTTTTTGTCTTTTAAAACAAATTTGGACCTTTTTTGTCTTTTAATTTGATATTGAAGTATACATTAAATTATTTTGTTGATATTCCTATCCCTTCGAACGAAATACTAAAATATTCATGACTTTAAAACTAATTTTATTTGACAATAACATTACACAAAACAATTGAATATATACACACACAGACACACACATACTTCTCATAGGATTTTTTTCATACACAAGACTCGAACCTGAGACCTCTGATTAGGAATGAAGCATTCCCGTCACTACACCTCAATCCATGTTGATGATTAAATATATTTTCAATTCTATGCTTTTCTAGTGTTTAATGATAAAAGCTCATATCTTTAATTTCTCACCGAGTTTGAAATTCAGATCCATCTATATTAGTATAACCTTGCTTACCCAATTTCTAGCCCCCAAATCTTTTAACATATTGTTGAACGAATATAAAAAGATGGGAGGTTCATGGGGCAATGCGTACAAATTATATTAAGTTAAACCTTCAATGAACTCTAACTTGAAGTAGTAAAATATTCTTATGAAGTATAAGGGTACTATTTAGTTAATTTTATGTTCTATGCGTTTACCTCTTAGGAAGATGGAAGGCTCTTACCTCTCATAAATATGGTAAATATTTAATAACTATAACCTTAAATAATTTAAATTCCTAAACATTAGTATAATCATTAAAGGATAATAATTTGAGAAGAATGATAGATGATAATTTTGTTTATTATAGAGTATTATAATGAAGTACAAAAGTTGAATCAACATTTTAAGGTTATTTGTGATTTTGATTAAATGAATATAGTGTACATACTTGTTATCTGGATTTAACTTTTACTTTATATAAATATTTAAATATAATTTATATAAATTCCTTTAGTACTCAGTTGGCACTCCTTCATTATTATTTTTCCTTAGTAGGTTATAAAAAGCATAAAATTTTCTTTATTTAAATAAGAAGAGAGAGAGGAGATAAATTAAATAAATTTTTAATTTTTCTAGCTACTTTATAAATCTTAACTATTATAATTTTTTACTCAGATTAAGAGCCTGTTTGGATTTACTTTTTATTTTTAATTTATAAGTCAAAAGTCATAAGTTAGTAAATTATAACTTATGACTTTTGACTTAGTTTTAGAATTTTAGCTTAAATTTAACTACTTATAAGTACTTTTTAAACTTAACAAATACTTCAAAAGTTCTTAAAAGCTATTTTAGCTTAAAATTTCTTAAGACAAAATCAATCCAAATGGGTTCTAAATAAAGACTTTAATCAATCCTTAATTAATTTAGAAGTGTTAAATAATATTAAGGAGTTCAAATTTAAAGTGGTCTAAAAGTTCAAAATTGGCTAATATTTTTGTAAAGGAGTTCAAATTGCTCTAGGACTTGTCACTTTATGTGATATTTTCATAAGATTGTTGTAGCTAAACAAAATCATAATTTATTTTAAAGTCTTAAATGTCAATAATGTTAATATATTTCTAACAAAAATAATTTAAGATTCTTAAATATCTCTAATTTTAATTAATTAAAATTCTTAACCACTAAAATAATAATTATTTTAAAAAATAAATTTAGTCTACATTATAATAGACATAATATTAATGGAGCATTCAAATTATCCCACTATCCTACACAACTTTAGATAGCAAAATTATACTCATTCCACATAGAAAGCGATCATATATCGACAGGACAATTAGCATGGAAAAAAAATATATCTCTAAATAATTTAAATATAGTATTCTTGCCTAATCATTAAAATAAGGCCTGTATGTCAAAGACAATGTAAGAATATAATGATATTCTATCATAAGACTTATATTAGATTATGATAGAAAAACCACCTTTTGACCTTTTACTTTTTGACCCTCTGTCCAGTTTATTTTGAATCAAAATATATTGTACTTCAGGAATCATTTTAAATAAGAATTGCATAATGTATCTTTAATATGACGAATTTGAATACCATTTTCTAACATAAATTGCATAAATTTTTAGACAAATTCATTAAAAGGTAAGTGCTCATACTTTAATGATTAAGTAATAACATTTATGATAAACATATATTTTAAAGAAACTAAATGAAAAATAAAAAAAATACTCACCTTTTAATCCTTTATTATCAGTTTTTCTAGTCAGAACAGATTGTAATTTGAGAATCATCTTGAACTATATTGCAAATTAAAAAAAAGAGAAAAATATATTTTATTAATGTCAAAATAGAAAAAGATGATGAAGAATAATATGATTATTCTTTTATTTATCCAAACAAACAAAAAATGAAAAATAAATAAATAAATCAATTCACTTTGTGGCCTATCTATACCTAAGTTCTTTTTATGTAAGTACATTTTCTATTTTAAGTAGGATATTATTTATTTCCTTGATTATGAATAGAAGTCTTTTTAAACAAACCCTCAATAACAACAACATAGAAGTCTTTTTAAACAAACCTACAATAACAACAACATACCCAGTGACATCTCACAAGTGGGGTCTGGAAAGGGTAAAATGTATGTAGACCTTACCACTACCTTATAAAGGTAGAGAAGTTATTTTCGGAAAACCCTCATCTCAAAAACTCATAAGGAGAATAAACTAGATATGGAAAAAAGGAAAAGGAGAAGAAAAACAAGGAAGAACGACTAATAACGAAAGAAATGATAGAATATAAATATAATAAAATTAATAAATATAAGATGGATAAAGACACCATAGGATATAAAGACTCGACTAATCCTACTATCGTACTATATTCCAAGGCCAGACATCAACCTATCCCTACTAGCCTATTAGCTTGCTACTCTAATACGTGACCTACACTCCTTTCTATCTAATGCCATATTCTCGGTGAGATTAAGTGTCGCAATACCTATCTAATTGCCGCCCCCAATACTTCTTCGGTCTCCCTCTACTCCTCTGTGTAGCCCCTAAATCCAACCTTTTGCATTTTCTAACAAGAGCATCGGTACTTTTTCTTTGCATATGTCCAAATCATCGTAGTCTCGCTTCCCTCATCTTGTTATCTATAGGGGCCACATCTATAGGGACTACCTCTAACTTCTCTCTGATGATCTCATTCCGAATCTTATCACTCCTAGTTGATGTTCACGCTCCAACAGTAAAGCAGTTGCTATCAAGTATAAACTTAACCAAAGGCTAGGGTCGAATCCACAAGAAATACAGGGTTTGGCCAAATTGACTCACCAACAATCATTTCAAGTATCAATCAACTATATTCTCTAAAAAGGGGGGGGGTTGCAAAATGGAGTGAAATAACTACAAAAAACTATACTAACAATTACGAAGAGACAATCAATTTGAGGATCAACTTGGGAATTGTATTCCTCATGATTCACTAACTCAAATACCCCCAAAAATATAACTTCAATTAGGACACCGCATACAGGACGATAATTTAGGTTCTTCCAGTACTTTGGTAAAGGTGAAGGATAAATTTCACCATGGCGCTTGATCGGCAACCATGGTATGCCAACTAACCATTACTTATTGTCTCAGTATGCCAAAAAATGCATACTTCAAGTGTGATGGGAGTGCCTTCAGTTCTAACTCTGGTGGGATCTCTATGGATGGTTTTGTGGGTGGAGTTTCCCTTTTCTTTAGATCTAGCTCCAACTTTGTCCAATGTCTATGGCCAAATGACACCCCGAGAGCATTCACTATGTCCTCATAATCAGGGATACTGTCAAAATCAAAATTCATTAACACTGCCTCCAAAGTATCACCTCCTAGACGTAGCTCGATCGGGACCTATGATTCATCATCATCAATAGTTTTAATCACTGAGACTACCCTCAAATCACAGTCCTTCCTACTTTGTTGATAGACCTGGAACACAATTGCTTCTTCACCAAACCTGAATATGAGTAGTCACTTTTCCATATCAACCGGAGTGCGACCTTTGGCTAAGAAAGGCCTCCCCAAAATAATAGGAACTGCAAAATCAACCTCACAATCAAGAATAACAAAATTCGCAGGAAATATAAATTTATCTACTTTTACCAGCACATCATAAAGTATTCCCATAGGTTTCTTGACTGTTCAATCTGCCATTAATAACCATATCTTTGTAGAAATAGGAGTACCCAAACCAAGCATTTTGAAAATGGCAAGTGGCATCAAATTTATACTAGCACCCAAATCACAAAGTGTTTTGGCAAAAGCTAATTCTTCAACAGTACATGATATGGTGAAAGCACCTGGGTCTTCGCGTTTTTGAACCAATGACTTGGTAATGATGGCACTACAATGTTGAAAGCTTTGGGAGAGATCTTGACTTACCATTTTCTTCTTCTTGACCAAATCTTTCATGTACCTTGCATTATCTGACATTTTCTCTAAAGCTTCAATCAAGGGGATACACCGACAATTTCTTAACTATTGCTAGAAAGTGCTCAAACTTGTTCTCTTCCTCCTTCTTCTTAATTCTTTGAGGAAAAAGAGGAGGAGGTCTTGGGAAAGTCTTGTACTTTCTAGGTTTGTCCTTCTCCTTAATCACTTTAGCTTCCTTATCAATATTCTTTTCACAATCTTCATCAACAACCACCGACATTGGGGGATGTATGGTGCTCTTCGCAGTTCTGGTCATGACCACTATGTAATTCCCATCATTCTTCAAATTTTGAACCGTATTATGGCAAGTACCCTTTTGGCATTGGTTTAATTGAGAAGACATTTGACCAAATTGTTGCTCCAATTGTTTGATGGCCCCCGAATGAGACTCTATCTTTTGATTGATACGTGAAATATCTAATTTTATCACCTTCAAAGTCTCATCTTGATGGTCAGCTTTCTTCAACAATTTGTCAAACATTTCCTCAATCCTAGAATTGCTAGACCCAGCATCACGATTATTGGGAGGCATATAAGGACCATTTCTATATTCATCTCTTCGCTCCCACTCGGCCTTTGGTACTCTTTCCCTTTCAAATTAACCACCTCAATTATCTCTATTCACATTCTCTCTATTGTAGTTCCGACCTTGATTTTCGGAACCTTGCCGCCAATAGTCTGAGTTGGACCCTTGGGCATTATTTTGGAAACCCACCGCTTGATTACTTAAGCAAGAGTCCTCATCATAGTAAGCCTCTTCATACATAGGAAACCTTAGAGGTTGGTGAACCACCACATGAACTTTCTCTTGGTTTTGCTTCAATACCAAGTCCATACTTGTTCGGAATTGAGCAATCTCTTGTATGATCTCTTGGTTAATTTTGTTTTTCTCTGAACTCATATTCACCGCACATGAATTTTTTGTGTCGGCTCTCTCCCATTGACCCAATGTTCTATTTGTCTTGACTACTTGCTCCATTCGCTCAGCGATTCATGCAAAAGGTTGATCTAGAAACATGCCTCTCATGATGGTATTGACACAAGCTTGACTATTCTCATCAAGAGCCCGATAAAAAATCTCCATAAGGCATCATCAACAATTTTGTGATCCAGAACCATTCTCAAGCACTTGGTGAACCTTTCCCAAGTAGTACTAATCGAATCACCCAACAATTACTCAAAATTATTTATTTGATCTTTGAGCATAAGCTTTTTGGACCTTGGACAATATCTCTCTAAAAAGGCTCTTTGTAACTTGGCCCAACTAGTGATTGAACTTTCTAGGACTTCTGATAACCATATTGTTGCATTTCCAGTCAGAGATAGAGGAAACACTCGTAAACAAACAACATCCATCGAGAGATTTTGTGTACCCATCACACTCTTACAAACACTACTAAAAAGTGGCAAAAAAAGACAGAAAATAAAGCGACGGACTGCATTGCAAAAAATAAAAAAATAACAGACTAAGCGACGCTGTCTGTCGCTTTCTTATTTTTTATTTTTTTTAAATATTTTAATTACGAAAAGCGATGGACTGCAACTATGTGCCATTGCTTAATTTCGTAGATTTTTTTGAAAAATTTTATTTAATTATTTTAAATATATTTTTATAAATTACGACAGACTCAGTGGTGATGTTCATCGCTTATATTTTTTTAAAAAATTAATCCTTAATTATTTTAATCATATGAATTTTAATAAAAGATAATAATTTTTTTAAAAAATTTGCGATGAACAGAGTGTCAATGTCCGTCGCTTTTTTTTTTCCAAAACAATTCATATTTAAATAATTCAATCTTTATAATTATATTAATTATTATTTTTTTAAAACATGCGATGGATAATGTGGGTATAGTCCATCACTTTTTTGGTTTAAAAAATAAATTTAAAATATATTTTAATTTTTAAAATAATATATTATTTAAAAGGGGCAACGGACTCAAGGACGCAGTTCGTCGCCCCTAAGTGAATATTACTCCCAAATTAAAATATTTTCCCCGACATTTTCCCTTCTCTCTATCTCTCAAAACCTAAAGAAACCTTCGCCATTCGTCAACTGCCGCCCTCGCCGTTCGTCGATGTCACCGCTAGTTCGTCGTTTGTCGCCACCCCTCTCCGTTCGTCGCGACAAGTGATTCCCACGCCCGCAGCAATCATAAGCCCCCATCTCTCTCTCTCTCTCTCTCTCTCTCTCTCTCTCTCTTCTTTTTTGTATTGCTTTTTTTTTTTTAAATTACAAATGTTGAATCTTTGTTAGATTTAGCTTACATATGTTGTTGAAATTGTTATATTGATTGTTAATTAGAGAAGAAAGTTTGTGTTTTGATTTTAGGGTTTAGTTTAATTTTGGTATGTTGAATTACTTTGTGATTTGGGGTTTTGGTAGTGTAAATTAAAGTGTATTTGTAGTGACTAACATTGTTAGTTTGAATATTTAAATGTGAATTTGCGAATGAGTATATATTATTGGATTCTAATTTGAATTGGTATTTTGAATTACTTTGTGATTTGAGGGTTTTGTTAGTGTGAATTAAAGTGTATTTGTAGTGATTAATATTGTTGGTTTAAATATATTTTTGGATTCTAGTTTGAATTGATATTTTGAAATTACTTTGTGATTTGGGGGTTTTGTAGTGTGAATTAAAGTGTATAATTTGAAGTGGATAACCTTGTTGGTTTGAATATTTAAGTATGAATTTGTGAATAAGTATTTTTGGATTCTAGTTGGAAATGAGTTTTAAATTAGTTTGTGTTTTGGGTTTTGTTAGGCACTTAAAGTGTATTTGAAGGTATTAACATTGTGGTTTGAATATTTAAGTGTAAATTGTAGTGTTTGTTAGTTTTAATTGATTTATGAGTTCCCACGTTAAAATTTAGTTTGGATTGTAGTTTGTGTTTATTAGAATTATTTATATAAAACTATTGTAATTTTAATTAAGTTTGGATTCTAGTTTTGAATTGGATGTATTGTACTTTAAATTTAAAAGTTTGTAGTTGAACTTAGAAAAGTCAAACAAGAATGCATAAATTTTAAACTTTAGATTTTTTGCATCTATTGTAGGATATATTAGGTCCATCAAGCTAATTAACCCTCCGATCTCTGCAAGCTAAGGACAAAAGGTGAAGGTATATCTTACTTTCAAAATTCTAATTGTTGTATATATTAGTTTTTAAAAATTTATTCATTGTAAAATACTTGCATCTTGGTTAGAGTTTTCATTTTTTGTTTTTAGCAATCTATAATTATATTTGTGAATATAATTTTAAGTTGAAGTATAATTTAGAAGTTGAAGTTTATATACTTAAGTTGAAGTATATTTTAAGTAGTTGTGAACTTTAAGTTGAGTATAATTTAGAAGTTGAAGTTTATATACTTAAATTGAATTTTGGTACTTTTATACTTAGAAAAATTCTAGTTATGTACTTTTAACTTGAATTATTATATTTATGATATTAATTAAATTTTAAGTAGTTATGAAATTTAAGTAAAATATAATTTAGAAACATGGAGTTTATATACTCGTTAAATTGAATTTTAGTACTCTTATACTTAGAAAAATCCTACTTATACACTTAGAAACTTGAATTATTATATTTTAGGATAAAAGTTAAATTTTAAGTAGTAGTGAACTTAAAGTTGAATATTATTTAGAAGTTTAGTACTTTTTATGCTTAGAAAAATTCAACTTATGCCCATTTGAATATAATTTAGAACTTGGAGTTTATATAGTTGTTAAGTTCAATTTTAGTACTTTTATACTTAGAAAGATTCTACTTATACACTTTAGAAATTTGAATTATTATATTTTAGGATAAAAATTAAATTTTAAGTAGTTGTGAACTTAAAGTTGAATATTGTTTAGAAGTTTAGTGCTTTCTTGCTTAGAAAAATTTAACTTATGCCCATTTGAATGTAATTTAGAATTTGGAGTTTATATACTTGTTAAATTAAATTTTAGTATATACTTTAGAAACTTGAATTATTATATTTAAGGATAAAAATTAAATTTTAAGTAGTTGTGAACTTAAAGTTGAATATTATTTAGAAGTTAAGTACTTTTTATGCTTAGAAAAATTCAACTTATGCCCATTTGAATATAATTTTGAACTTGGAGTTTATATACTTGTTAAATTAAATTTTAGTACTTTTATACTTAGAAACATTCTACTTATGCCATTTGAAACTTGAATATACTTGAATATTTTTTGTAGATAGATACTCATTTGTGGATGTATAACATGTATTGTGAAAACGATGGTCGGCTGAAATCTATATTTATTGATAGTGTTAGAACTTTTATCGATCATGCAATGATACTTGATAATTTTACAAGAAATCAATTGGTTAGGTGTCCTTGCAGTGTATGTTGGTTCCTAAAATTCTTTAGTCCAAATGATGTTATTATGCATTTGTATCATAAGGGATTTAAGCCCAGATATTTCGTGTGGGTATATCACGGAGAAATAGATGGACAGAATGGTGTATTTTATAATACGATGCCAATGGCTGAATATAATATGCTTGTACCACATGGTCAGATTAGATTTGAACTGGATAGGAATCAACATGGCACCTTTCACCATGAAAGAGTTCATAAAATGATCAATAATGCTTTCGGAGTTCAAGGGGGGATGGAACTTGATCACTTCTTTAATGAAGATCCTAATGAAGAAGCTAGACGCTTCTATGTAGAATTAGAAAAGGCTAGTCGTCCATTACGTGAGAGAAGTTCGCATACTCAATTGTCTAGAGCAGTTAGATTAATGAATACTAAATTGGATTAGAATATTCCTAATGCAACTATGGACTCAATGGTTGATATGTTGGGCGAGTTGGTTGATCCTGAGTTAAGCATACCCAGGAGTTTTTATCAAGCAAAGAGGCTTGTTTTTAAATTAGGATTGTCACATCATACAATTGATTGTTGTATTTATGGTTGCATGTTATGCTACAAGGATGACAGTGAATTGGAAAATTGTAAGTTTTGTGGTGATGCTCGTTATAAGAGGAGTTCGACTGGAAAGATGGTTCCAATTAAGACGATGCATTATCTACCTCTTATTCCTAGATTAAGGAGGTTGTATGCATTGATGAGGTCTGCCCTACATATGAGATGGCATCGTGAATATAGAAGGCCGTCAGGTGTCTTGTCTTATCCATCTGATGGGGAAGTATGGAAGCATTTTGATAATATGTACCCCGACATTGCTAGAGAGCCTAGAAATGTTAAACTAGGGTTGTGTGCAGATGGTTTCACAACATTCTCTAATTCTGCCACGCCTTATTCTTGCTAGCCGGTATTTCTTACTCCATATAATCTTTCTCCTTAAATGTGCATGACAAGTCCATTCATATTTTAAGTTGGGTTATTCTTGGTTCCCGCAATCTAAAAAGTTCAATTCATATCTATTTATAACCATTGATATATGAGCTTAAACAACTATGGTTTGAAGGTGTAGTGACGTATGACATATCAACTAAGCAGAATTTTGTTATGCGTACTTGTTTAATATGGACTATTAACGATTTTCCTGTATATGGTATGTTGTCTGGTTGGATGATTGCTGGAAAGCTTGCTTGTTCTTATTGCATGGAGCATAGTAAGGCTTTTACCCTAAAGCATGGCAGAAAAAATTCATGGTTTGATTATCATCGTCAATTCTTGCCAATGGGGCACGAGTTCAGAAATATGAAGCATGCATTCAGAAAAAACAGGGTTGAGAATGATCCTCCACCTCTATCATTGACAGGCCATCAAATTTGGGAGAGAGTTTCTCATTTTCCTAAAGTTACAGTTTGTTCCGTACATGAAAGACTTTCTGGATATGGCATTAAACATAACTGGACCAAACAAAGCATATTTTGGGAGTTGTAATATTGAAAGGATAATCTTTTGCAACACAATCTTGATGTGATGCATATTGAGAAAATATTTTTTGACAATTTGTTTAACACAGTGATGGTTATCAAGGGGAAGACAAAAGACAACTAAAAGCCAGACTGGACTTACAGGAATATAGGAGGAGGGAATTGTGGCTGCAGGAACTATCAAATGGCAAAATTATAAAGCCCAAAGCTAGCTTTTCATTCACAATGGTTGAGAAATGTGAAATATTTGCATGGGTGCAAAATTTGAGGATCCCAAAAGGATATGCTTCAAATTTAGGTAAGCCGTCAGATCTGAATGAAGGGAGGTTGATAGGTATGAAAAGTCATGACTGTCATGTATTCATGAAAACGTTGATTCCTATCATTTTTCGCCATTTACCTGGAAGGATATGGAAGCCTATTACAGAGATAAGTCTTTTTTTGAAAGATTGATATTCTGGTCAGTTATTGGACATTATTTTAAACAGGATGGAGGAAATTATTCCTATTATTTTTACAAAATTGGATAAGTCTTCCCATGTTATGAAAGAGGACCGTCTTGGTGGTCCTATTGATACATGGTGGATATATCCATTTGAAAGGTAATGATTATTCTTACATAAATAATTAAATCTTTGTGTAATCTAATCAGTCATTAATATATTTGCATTCTTACATATATATATAAACAAAAAAATTGAAAGTTGCAAACAATCAATTAGGCAAAGGGGACAGATTGAAGGGTCAATTTTGCAAGTTCATCTTGGCAGAGAAACTAGTGATTTCAACTCCTTTTACTTTGGGAATGAAGTCCCTTGTAGGATTAATTGACCAACTCGCAATGATAAGAGTGAGAGAGATCCTATGTCTTCACCTATTTCAATTTTTAATCAAAGTGGACGAGGATTTAAAAGGCGTGGAAGACGATGCCTCACTTATATAGAATACCAATCAACTCCGACCCATATTTTGTTTAATTGTTCCAAATTTCAGCCATCTGTTGAGTAAGTGTTAAATTATATTAAATTTAAATTATAAAGTTGAAATTGAAAACTAACTCACAAAAAATGTATTTGTCAATAACAACTTATTTGTAAACACATGGGGCAGCGAAGCTATATATTCAAGATTTTCAACATGATTAAAGAGTTATGTAACTGTGAAAGTTTAAATATATTGAATCGATAAGCATAACTGTCACAGCCCAACCCCGGGACCATGACTCGTG
>JAOTQJ010200903.1:0-20045 GCA_025642045.1 Solanum sejunctum | reverse complement strand
TTTAGACTCACATATTGCCCGTTAAGACGAGATTCAAGCACTTTCAAGAATTGACGCTAATTTGACCAAAGCATAACTTTATTTATTTATATAGCATTAGTACATGTAAAATGTGGGGTATTATAATTACTAACCCTTACCTATTATTCTAGTACAATCTCCCCTTGATCTAGTTCAGTTGATTAGATGAGAGGGATCACATTGAATCCTAATAACTAATATCCTTTCCTCTTCATGTCTAACTTGATACAGTCAGTCAGAATTAGGAGGGTTCTAATATTGGCCACTGTTAAAAAGCAATCAAAACAAAGAGAGTTAGTTAATACATGCCTGTACACTTTGCAAGAATTCTCGATTATCTGATTTACCTTGTTAGTTCTGTATGGTTCCCATAACTTTAGTTTACAATTTAGCTATGCATATTAGATGAAAGAATCATGATATAGAATAACATAATTAATCACATACAATGATAAAATTAAGAACAAGAAATCTCAAAGTCCTTATTAGAAATCACTATCTACTATTTTTTATGTAAAAATCACAAAGTATGAAGTCACAAAGTTGTTTCTCAGTCCTCTCGTCTCTCTCTCTCTCTCTCTCTCTCTCTCTCTCTCTCTCTTTCAAAAAGACTCCTAAAACCTATTTATAATAATTAAAATACAATTCCAATATGAAATAGGAAAACTGGTTTCAGCAGGTTCTATGGACTGGCTTATATGATGTAAAATAAAGTCCCAAGGCCCTTACCTAGGATTCATACTATACAATTCTCAAACCTTCACTTCTATGAGACCTTTCTTTGGGCCGTATTTAGACTTGCGACCCGTATAAGGTTTCGTTTGACAGCTCTTCAGGATCTTCTCAAATTTTGATCCACAAGGCATAAAACCAATCCATGACTTGTACAATCTTCTATGAGTCATATGACAATTCGTGGATGCAACTTCAAAAATATGCCTTTCACTGGATCTCATCCATGAAACCCCTCTATGGATCGTGGAAGTATCCACGGACCATAGAGTGCCTCATAGTTCCTCAAAAACTTTGCATCTGTAGCATTTTGCCCAAAATTATGCCAAATCCTATATTCTTGAAAAACAAACATAAAAACACATCAAATCCACTAACAACTCTTTGAGAATAGACAAAATTCTAAGTTTTATACATCAAAAGTATTGTATTTTGACAACACATCAGACATTGGTGAAGATGCCCGGGAATGCAAAGTTCACAAAAGACTTGGTGACAAAAAAGAATATCGTGAGCCAAAAGCTCTCTAAAGAGCTTCAGCATTGTAGTACGATTCCAATGAGGTCCTTAGTGCAGAAAATAGAAGATCTCGGAGCATTTACCATATCCTGAACTATTGGAGATGTTAAATTTTCAAAGGCATTATGTGATTTAGGTGCCAAAATCAATCTAATGCCTTTAGCAGTGTTCATGAAGTTAGGCTTGGGAGCCTCTACTCCAACAAATATGTAGTTCTTGATAGCTAACAGGATAGTGAAGAAACTTGTCGGGATATTGTATGACGTCCTTTTCAAAGTGGAAAAATTCTTATTCCTTGCAAATTTTGTGATCTTGGGTTGCAATGTTGTCTTCAAAGTCATAATCATCTTAGGAAAGCCCTACCAAGCCATTGGGTGAGCACTGGTAGATATGGAATCAGGCCAATTTAAGTTTTAATTGAATGATGAAGAAGTCATCATCAATATATGTCAGTCTATGAAGATGCTTGATAATTTGAAGATTAAAGTTTGGGCACTTGGTGGAGTCTGAGTAACCAAGTTGTCCAAGTCTTGCCACGATGATAAATAAAGCACTACTTAGGAGACAACCTGTCATTACCTAGACCTAGGGTCTAGGAGCGACATGATGAATGGGAACCCGAGAGAATCCAAATGAGCCTCAAAGTACCAAAATTCACATTATCGATTCGAAAGTGCATTCAATATTAAACCATAGTTCTAAGGGACAGGAAAGTAGGACTTCCGCTACGGGGATATCTTAGGGAAAGGGATTAACATGAATTCAAATAGCATATAGCATATAATGACTAAGGGGCGGGTAAGTATGACTCACACTATGGGGCAATTCGGGACATAGGATCTTTCACATTTTCACATCAAATATACATATACATATCAAAATTCCCATAATCAATCCATGATAGCCATAATCAAAAGATAACCGTGATTATAAGGTTTAAATATAACACATAACACATAGATCCAACGAGCATCTGCAAGATGTGTAACATTGCCTCAAGTCATAATGTAGGACGGGGGCCAATACATGTTTTGGGATCACCCTAAAAGTATAGATAACATAAAAAAAGCAACTTAAGGAAGTGGAATGGTGGCTTGTCATTGAAAGATATGACTCACTACAACCAATATCTCAATTCCGATCTAGTGTCAAACGGTGGAGGAAAGTAACCTGTGGTCCTTACATGGTGAGATCATGTAGGCAAAAGTATGTGCTAGTACATTTGAATGTACTAAGTATGCAGGATGCAATGGATGAACTTACCAAAACCTGCATATCAATGTTAGATGACAAGGGCACATAATATAGAAGGAGATATATAACAAGAAGTGTAGTATTGCAAGATGTCATGAAACCAGTGATGCATGAGATGCAAATGATGCTCATATGTATGGTGGGGATGTGACCTCAACTGACATGAGTAAGACCAAGCAAGCTATTACTTGGAATCCTGATGTTTACCCCTCATTGGTAAAAAGGTGGTTTACTTGCCAAGGGTAAACCATGCTTCACCTTACAAGCCTCCCATTTCATATGAATTAACCTTCCTTATAGGCCTTCTAATTTGGATAGGATTTTCATATCAAGACATATCATATCATTTCTTCTTCCTTACGGGCAACCCCATTTTGGAGACATCTTTCCTTATAGGCCTCCCATTTCGCAAAGGAACCTATGCTAGACACATAGTTCGAGGATAGAGAGAGAATCCTCCATCTATTGGTGCTAAGTTATCATCCCAAAAGAATACATACATATATGTATATATATATACATACATACATGCTTCAAAGAGACAATAGTCATTTTCAAAGCCATTTCAACACATTTTTACGCTTAAAGGAAAAAATGTAATTTTATAGTCAATATACTCATGCATAAGAATAACCCATGCATATACAAAATGGTGTAAGCACCCAAAATGCTTATAGAGCTATAATTAATAGACATATATGTGATCATATTCTTGTCATAATCCATATCATATAAAAAAATCATATTATAGAACATAATTGGGATTAATTCATAACATGATTTCTCAAAATAGTTCAATATAATAAATGCAAATGCTATGAATGATATAAGGAAGGCATGGGTAATTAGGATTAAATCTAAAGTCAATAATATACAATAAAATTGAAGTAAATACACCAATAAATCCATATTTAAATCCAACATAATATCACCCATGCATAAATAAGCTTTAAAGAGGACATGTATACTTATAACTCCATAAACCCAAAGTAAATCTTCATATAATGATTTAAATCTCCATAAAATCATCAAATAAACACTACCCATGCATAAATAAAATTTTAGGAATCATAATATTCAAAACTCCAATTTAAAGTAAGCTAGAAATTCATAAAATTGCTTGAACATAGTTTGGGTCTCCTTCATTGGAAGGTATCAAAGATC
The DNA here is from genome assembly GCA_025642045.1 of Solanum sejunctum. Lineage (NCBI taxonomy): Eukaryota > Viridiplantae > Streptophyta > Magnoliopsida > Solanales > Solanaceae > Solanum > Solanum sejunctum. Next base: position 16,355 of record JAOTQJ010200903.1, on the reverse strand, counting down.
AAAACCCATATACCTTCACTAAGATGAAGAAACCCCAACGAATTTCAAAAAAGAGTTGAGTTCCCAAGCTCAAATGTTGAAATCTCCAAGAGTTCTTTTGTGGAAAGCTTTTGAGAGGTTTTAAAATATGAAGAGTGATTTTTGAATATTTGGAATAGGTTTTAGGTCATTAGATGAACTTAGGATAACATAGGAATTCCCAAAAGACCAATAGAAATAATCGAATTTAGAAAATACAATTAATGAATCGGTAGTAATGTAACACCTCACACATTATATGTACTAGTCCTATATACATAAAACATGATATGGCTTGGTCAAATCAGCGCCTATTTTTAAAAGTGCTTGAATCTCAAATTAGAGGGCGATATGTATGTCTAATGCTTAAGAGGGTCGAGTGTATACAAGTTTTAAGTCAAATCGAGGAGATCACAGTCTTAAATGAAGTGAGAGAAGTAAGGTTCTTGTTGGACTTAGAAAGCTAGCAGGTGAGTCACCTACTTGCTTAGCTTAAATTTTCTAACTATACGGAGATGAGGTCCGACGTCGAATTTGTCCAAGTCCAATTATGAATAAAGTATGTGTTAAGGGTGTAACTTTAGCCCATGTTTCAACATTATAAATGGACTATATTTTCAGCCAAAGAAAAACAGAAAAAGGACCCAAGCCCATTACAATTTATTTGATGATTTAGTCCCAACTAACAAAAGAGAAAGGAAAACAATGGGTAGCAAAGACCCATCAATTTGCAACCCATTAAGGCCCACGTGAAAGGCTAAAAATGGTATATTACTGACTTGATAAAATAAGGTAAATACTCAAGAGAAAGTCAGCCAAAATTGTCTCCTTAAAAGGACTTACAAGCAACACCTTTAGCCACTTCAACTTGTAAAAACAAATCAGATTTTCTTAAGGCTTTCTCTCTATAACTCATAACCTTGGAAAGCAACCACAATGAGACTTTTAGAGTTCTTGTAGAATCTATACACCTTGAAGGTAATGTTAAGTAAGTTTACTTATGTGTTTTGTATGATTTTCTTATGAAAAACAAGAGACTATATTGGTTAAGTATATGCTGAATCTTTTGGACAACATGTGTTCCAAGGGTTGTTGTATACTTTTCTTGTTTATTTGGGAGCTTTTCTCTTCTTGGTGGACTTGATTATGAAAGAATGTTGCTTTTCTTAATTTGTTTTAGTTCTGTAATGATGTATAAAGGTGGCTTCACTATTTGGTTATATGTAAACAATCGAGGTTTAACGTGTTATCCTAAGTGTGTTGTTTGTTGAAATTGTGGGCTGATTGATTCAGGACTATGGTGTCATGACCTCTACCTATTTTTAGGACTATTTTTGAAATATTTTAGGACTATTTTTATGTGTAAATATTGTGGGAACAGGTTTGTTGAAGTTGATAAAGGTTTGGAATTGTTGCTATCGTAATGTAGCAAAGAAACGTAATGTTATGCTACCTACTATGTATAATTGTTACACATTGTGCCTTATGAGCTATTGTAAGACTGTTAAGGTTATAAAACAAGATGTATATGACATGTACATAAGAATGGTTGTGGTTGTTAGAAAATATGATTACAAGTGAAAAGGTTGAAGGAATGTCTTTGGGTCTCTAATTATAAGCTTGCTGCCCGGATGTTAGTTTTTATGATATTGGGCTGCCAAAAAGTGTTTCTTTGCTACTAATACTAGTCTTATTGCCTAATATATTGTAGATAAACATTTTGGGGAAAGAGTGGTCACTTCGAGGTAATAACGAGGTCATACAACGAGGCATGTAAGGTAATCGATTTCGTATTTCTTGGCATGAAATCTAGATTCTTGGCACATAAAGGCACTTTCCAACTCTGACACAACTATTAATCATGTCTCCACTCTTTCACATGTTCATATGTTCCCATACATAGTCACCTTCAAATTTGCATATATATGTGGACACCAAGTTAGATGGGTTCTTGTTGCTAAATAAGGTTCCCAAGTTATTTCATCTCATACTCATTGCATTAATTCTGTAATGTACTCTTTTCATTGTCGTATTGTCTTGTATGATTATTTGCATATCACATGCTACATCTGCACTCCTATAGCTCCAATATTATGACCACCAAAAGAATCATTTCAAAAGTAATTGAAAGGTAAAGTATATTGCTTATTGATGGTTGGTAACCCGAGGGGTGGAAAAATCACCTAACCATGGTCGATCCTATCATGGGGGTAGCCCAAGGGGTGAAAGGAAATCCCTAGCAAGGGTCAATCCTAATATAGATTTACCACTGGACAGCTGGTCATTTGTACTACATGATGTGCATAGATTATACAGTAAAGGTAAAGTAATAAAAGAACATAAAAGTACATGATTCCATAGTATAACTAAAGGTGGTCTCTTATCCTTACACCAGTGCATAGTTTCATTAGAACTGTTACTTCGTATATAGTATTTCCTACCTTAAATATTCAGTGCATTATCTCGTACTGATGTCCCTTATGGGGGACCTGCATTTCATGTTGCAGGTACAGGTGCTAGTAGCTCTCCATAGTAGGAGTATAGGATATCCAGCTATTGTACCAAGCTCCAGGTTGCTTCGGAGCTTTGGGTGTCTAGAGCTTATATTTTTGTATTGTATAGTTAGTCGACATAGGGCCTGTCCCGACCCTTATCAGATACTTTTTCTTATCTAGAGGCTTTATAGACTATGTAAATTAAAGTGTGATCATGCCTAGCCATATGCATTTCCTTTTGTCTTGTTATTACTGTTTACTTTCTTAAAGGCATGTTGAATATAGAAATCCCATATAATATGTATAGAAAGTGGATGGATATAGGTTGGTCCTCCCGAGCCTTATCGGCAATGGGTGCCAGTCGGCCTTAACGGGACTTTAGGCATGACAAGTAAAAATTTATTTGAAGTCATTTGACTGGAGGGTAAACAGCCCGTGTGGCATTACACAGTCCGTGAACTTGCCCGTGAACCCACAATTAGAAAAATCTTAGAAAGTTGGAACTTGATTTCAACACTTAGAAAAAATATAGGCAAAGTTCACCTATACAGAAGGTACCACAGGCCGTGTGATACTCCACGGTCTATGTGGAGAGCCCATGTAGCAAGACTTACGAAAATATGTTGATGGAAGGAGAGTCCACACCTAGTCACATGGCCAGTGAAGCTTACCATGGTCCATGACAAGGGTCGTGGCACCATACTTAACCAAAATACTCCCTCCCATGACAACCTTCACTCACATACCAACCATAAGACCAGCCACATGGTCAGTGGCAAGCCGCACGACTCATGCCACTCATTGTGCCCCATCAGTTAGACCAAAAATGGTCATTTTAGGCCCTAGGTTATTCCCATAGGTCGTGAGAAGCCTAACTGCCTGTGTAGGTGCCCGTGTGAAAATACTTCACATGAGGGTCTTACAAAAATGGTCATAACTCCTTCATCCAAACTCGAAATGAGGTGGAACCAAGTGCATTGGAAAGATAATTGAAGGAGCTTCAATTTGATAGGTCTGGCTACCCAGTTCATTTTGTGCTAAGAGATATGCCTATTTAAAGTTGACCCTTCTATTGGTACTTGTGAAAAATTTAGCTAGTGAAATTCCTTTGAAATAGACTTGATGTAGGAGACCCATGATGGCCTTAAACAACATAAATGAGCTTAAATTACAGTCTTGAAAGTGAACTTAGATCGATCTTAAAGGTTCTATAATGTGTCACCTTGGCCCAAAACTTTCCAAAACCAAATCTCAAGCATCACCAAAGCTATACAAAAATTCAGGTCCTTACATCATCTTGCCCTTGGGAACATTCGTCCTCAAATGTGGAAGAATAAGGCTTGAGTTAGAATATGAAACTTTCAAACACACGATACCATGTATAGTTCATCATTTGAAAATCATAAAGCAATCAAACTCATATCAAAACTTATTCAAATCATTTTAAACATCATGAAAATAATCATTTTTGTGCATATGTATACTTGTCATTGTCACAATCCAAGCTTAGGGCCTAGACATGACACGATGCAAGGAGAACTCGAAGGGACCCTAAGTAAGCCTCATAGAACATCATTACACATCCTTGATCGCGGAAGTAATAAAACAAGCATCAAGAGATAATAAAGTGGGACAATTGGGGCTAAGGGAAAGCACTTTCATATAAGAGACATCAAGAAAAATAGAGTCAAGGCTCTTAGCGTAGATATATAACATGTCCAACCAACACCTCTAATACATAGATAAGAGCAAGGGCCAAGACAAAGCAATCGGGCTCACCTTCGTAGTCAAAATAGAACATAAGGAAAAATGTCTCAATACATAATAATAGCAACATAGACTAAGGTCCCTGAGGTGGAGGACTCACCAACTAGCTTGAGTAGTATCGAATAAGCCAAATGGAGGTGGAGGAGGATAATCAACTTGACCACTGGTTCCTACATGGTGACATTATGCAAACATAGAGTATGCCTTAGTATGTTTGAATGTACTAAGTACGTAGTATGCAATGCAACAAGAATTAGGCATCATAATCAATATGCATAACAATAGGCAATAGGCATAGTATAATAATGTGGCATGTATGATCAATGCATAAGCAAAACATGCTTATGTAACTTATACTCATATAGGATATCATATATGTAGAAGAGGCCAAGCTAGATTTTCAAGGTAGAAACCCCTTGGTGGTTGATGATGGCTTCCCCCCATCACCTTGGTGGTGTGGTACAAACCCCTCACATGGTTGATAATAATCATACCTTATTATCATAGTGGCAAAGTACAAACCCCTCATATGATTGATGAGTACAAACCCCTACCTTGGTTACCCGAATACTTATTCCCCCGGATCAAGTATGGTCTAATGCAACACTTTATGTAGATTACATCATACACATAAGTTCCTTTCTTCATCATATAGTCATTCATATCATATCTCATGCTTTGGAGCTTCAATTCCTCAAGAAACCACATCCGAATATTTTATCAAACACTTAGAGTGTGTGTAATGCTAGTATAAAACTATGAAATATAGAGATGCAATAATGCAAGAAAATCTATTATAAAACAATCAGTCAACACCTCACAACACCCTTAAGCAATATACATCAAAACTCCTCATCAAATCTTATAATAGATCTAAGATTTATAGCTCAAAACATGCCAAAATAGTCACAAGTTTACATAACTTTAACATAGTGTGTAGTGAATTTCATAATAAGCAAGACCAATTTGTAAATCAACTTTAAATCATGCATTTTGAGTAAAAGGAGGTTTGGGTATCATGGGTGAAAGGGACCCATGAAAGAAACCCACATACCTTAGCTTAGAGATGATCTTGGTGAAGATTGGAGATGGAGACTTGAAACTTGAAGAAGAATCTTGAAGGAGAACCTTAGCTTGGGATGAGGGTTTGGACTTGAATTTGGAGAGTGAAATTATGGGTAAATGTTTGAGTGAGTATTGGGGAATATTTAGGATGATTTGAGAGTAAAATAAGGGTAAGTAGGGGTAAATACATGGTTGGTAACACATAGGCCCAAGACCCCAAAGCCTTGGACCTGATAGAAATCACTGTTAACAAAATAAATAGGTCTGTGGTGCAGACCTATTGCAGAGGGCAAATTAACACATGTCCACGATAGCTGCGCATCGTGGTGCTGTCACGGATCTTCTTTGTAAATTAAAATTTAAGAAACTTAAAATTGTGATTCGATTACTCTAAAATCAGGGTTAAACCCTTCTCCCCTTAATGTTGACCCCTTGAACAAGAATATGAAGTCGGATTTTTGATATCATGCACGGATTTTGAGATATATGGAATTTAAAATTTTGGTCATTCTGAGGCATATTTTTGGGCACTTTTTGGGGTCGGTTCAATGTCTCCCCCTTGGGAACATTAAAAAGAATTGATTCAATACATTTCTTATGTACCCATAGGTACTATGTTGTATTTGAATCAGATTTTGGATCAATCTATATTGAGTGACTATCTCCATCATGTTGTTCCTAGCAAATCCCAATATTTTTGGTTTTAGATCTTCCAAATCATTCTCACACTTAGTCTATCCTTGATCAGAGATTTCTCTATGAAAAATATGAATCAGAGTTTGAAGAAGGGGAGGGAGAAGGAGCCTCTGACCCATAGGAGGATTTATTCAATCACATAGTTTGGGCTCCTAGAATATGGCGCCTTTAGGGATTTCTATTTGATTGTATCAAAAGGCCTAATGAATTGGGATTTCCCTATTGGTCCAAGTCATTTCAGGGCAAGCGGATCATTTATGATGAAGATGATGAGCTTCAAGAGAATGATTTAGGGTTCTTGCAAATTGGAACCATGCAGTACAAGACACGAGATAGATCTTCCAAAGAACAAGGCCTTCCCCGAATGTAAAAGAGACTTACAAGACAAGAGTAATCATAAACAAATCAGCCCCAACAAAAATGCAACGTCATATTTAAAACACCATTTTCAAAATGTTAACATACGTGTAAAATCATCATAACTTGCGAACTTAAAAAGAACGCATCTGAATGACATAGGGGCTGAAACATAAGATTTGAAATCACATAGGGGACATAGAATTAAAACCTTAGGATTGAGTGGAGTGGAAAAGATAATGATAATGCTTTTGCATGTCCGCTTTGGCCTCCCATGTAGCACTCTCAACTTGTTGGTTTCTCCAAGGGACCTTAAAGGATGCCACCTCCTTATTCCTCAATCACTTCACTTGCCTATCCAAAATCTCAAATGGAATCTCCTCATACACAAGTTATCCTCAACAACACCCACAACATTAAGAGGCACAATAACATTTGGATCGCCAGCATATTTTCTCAACATAGAGACATGGAACACTAGATAAACCAAATTTATTTCACTAAGCAACTTCAATTTATAGGCTACCTTGCCAACACTCTTCAAGACCTCATTAAGACAAACATATCTTGATCTCAACTTCCCCTTTTTACCTAAACGAACCACTCCTTTCATTGGAGAAACCTTCAAATAAACCCAATCACCCACTTTGAATTCATGGTCTATTCTCCTCACATCAGCATAGGATTTTTGATGACTTTGGGCTGTCTTCAGTCTCTCCCTAATTATCCTAACCTTCTCAAGAGCCTCCATAACCAAATTCGGTGCCAATAAAGCCACTTCTCCACCCTTAAACCAACCAATCGATGATCTACAACATCTCTCATAAAGAGCCTTCAAAGGAGCCATATCGATGTTAGAGTGATAGTTATTATTGTAGCCAAACTCATTCAAAGAAAGATGGTCATCCCAACTACCTCTCAACTCCAATACACATGCCCTAAGCATATCTTCAAGGGTTTGAATTGTTAGTTCGACTTGGCCATCCGTTTGAGGGTGAAAGGCCATACTAGGGTGAACTTTTACACCAAGACCCTTTTGAAAAGACCTCTAAAAGCTTGAAGTGAATTGTGAACCATGATATGAAATTATGGACAAAGAAACCCCATGCAATCTCACTAAATTATAGATATATAACCTTGTATACTCTTCAGCTCCATATGTGGTCTTAACCGATAGAAAGTCAGCCAATTTCATCATCCTATCAACAACCACCCAAATGGAATCAAAACCTTTTCTAGTCTTGGGCAACCGAACCACAAATCTATATTAATCACCTCCCACTTCCAAGTAGGAATATATATGTCTTAGGTGGCGTTTGATGTTTGGGTTTGACTTGTTGACAACTATGGTAACCGAAAAGGAATTTACCAATGTCCCTCTTCATGCCTCCCCACCAATAGATATCCCTTAAGTCTCTATACATTATGGTGGAACCAGGGTAGATAGAATAAGAAGAATTATATGCCTCATCAAGGATTTTCTCCCTCAAACAATCAACACATGGTACCTACCTTGGTACCTAAGGGCACCATCTCCCCCTTGGGAGAAAACCTCTACTTTGTCCTTTTTCACCAAGGCCATCAATTCAAGCAAGGAGGAGTCAAGATCCTACTTTGCTATCACCTCACCAACCAAAGAAGACTTAGACCTATCGACCACCACACCATCATCACCAACCTTATCCAACCTTACCCCCAATCTAGCCAATTGTTGCACCTCCCTAGCCAACTCCCTATCACCACCATCAACATGAGTTAGGCTACCCATGGATACCCTACTCAAAGAATCTGCCACCATATTTGCCTTACCCGTATGATAGTACACACTCATATCATAGTCTTTAAGAAGTTCCAGCCATCTCCTTTGCCTCAAGTCGAGATCCTTTTGAGTGAAGACATATTGAGGCTCTTATGGTCGTTGAACATATCTATATGCACCTAATACAAGTAGTAACGCCTAATCTTTAATGCGAACACAATGACAGCTAACTCTAGATCATAGGTAAGGTAGTTTCTTTTATGTATCTTGAGTTGCATAGAAGCATAAGCTATGACCTTACCATTTTGCATCAATATACAACCCAAACCAACCTAGCAATCATCACAATACACCACAAATCCCTCAAGCCTATCTCGTAGTGACAATATAGGAGCGGACACAAGCTTGTCTTTCAATGTTTGGAAGCTCCTCTCATATTCATCGATCCACACAAAATTAACCTTCTTTTGAGTTAATTTTGTCATAGGGGAAGCAATGGAGGAGAACCCATTCGCAAACCTTCTATAATAACCCGCTCTGCCAAAGAAGCTCCTAATATCCAACGAGTTAATGGTCTAGGCCAATTTCTAATTACATTGGTTTTATTAGGATCCACTTTTATACCATCCTTCAACACAACATGTCCCAAGAATGTAAGCTCCTTTAACTAAAATTAACACTTGTCATATGGGGCATCCAATCTCTCCTCCCTCAATCTTTGAAACACAACCCTTAAATTCCCCATTTGCTCCTCCCTACTATGTAAATAGATCAATATATCATCAATGAAGACCACAATAAAGGAATCAAGGTAAGATTTTAAGACCCTATTCATTAGGTCCATGAAGATGGTCGGTACATCGGTCAACCCAAATGACATCACAACAAACTCATAATGCCCATATCTAGTCTGAAAGGCCATCTTAGGAATATCACACTCCCTAACCCTCACTTGATGATTCTTGGACCGAAGATCAATCTTAGAGAAGAAGCTAGCCCTTTCCAATTGGTCAAACAAGTCATCAATCCTTGGAAGCGGATACCTATTCTTGATGGTGACCCTATTTAGTTGTCGATAGTCAATGCATATAAGTGACCCATCCTTCTTTTTAGCAAAAAACACGGGGGCACGCCAAGGTGATTGACTAGGTCTAATAAGTCCCTTCTCTAACAAGTCTTTCAGTTGTTCCTTTAACTTCTTCAACTCCATCGGGGCCATATGGTTAGGGGGAATAAAGATAGGTTGAGTATCGGGGAGTAGGTCTATGCTAAAATCTATCTCCCTTTCTTGAGGGACACTGGGAAGGTCATTTGGGAAGACATCAAGGAACTCATTTATAACTGGAAGGGACTTTAGACTACACATCTTTAACCCTCACAAGATGGTAAAGAAACCCCTTAGAAATCAACTTATGGGCTTTAATGCAAGAAACGAATCTACCCTTGACCACCACATCTTGACTTTCCCACTCAAGGATGGGTTTATTACGGAATTAAAACTTGACCTTATGGGTTCTTAAAATAATAGAAGCATGTAGGAATGCAACCAATCCATCACAAGAATGACATCAAAATCTACCATGTCTAATTCAACAAGATCACAAGGCAACCACTTATGCAAAATGCAAATGGAACAACTTTTATAAACTTTTCTAGCAACAATAGAGGCATCAATAGGAGTAGACACTTCATACGACTCACAACAACTCGGGGTCAACATAGAACTTTTTAGCAACAAAAGGGGTAACAAAGGAGAGTGTAGCACCCGGATCAATCAAAGCATATATATCAAAGTCAAATATCTTCAACATACCGGTAACAACATTGAGAACCTCACCAACCCCTTGCCTCCCATGTAGAGCACAAAATTAATTGTGCTTTGGGGCACCACCTTGAGGACCACCTCTACCCAATGGAATTGTATTTGCACCCCGACCTTTGCCATGGTTTCTTGGACAATCCGCCTTCTTGTGACTAAGCTCCCCACATTCATAGCATGTATTAGAGACCTTCAAACACGGGCCTCCATGACTCCTTCCACATTTAGGGCACACATCATCAAGAGCCATATGACCAATTCCCTTCTCACCCTTTGATTGCTCATACCATATTTGGTCTACCCCTTTAAGTTGGTATGCCGCCAACTCTGCCTTTTCATTTGGCCCAAAACCTATGCTATTAAAGATTTTGTAGACCTCATCAATAAACTCTTATGGATCTTCATCCACCTTTGGCCCAAAGAATAATGGAGGATTCATCCTCAAGAAGTCTTTTACCGTAGCACCCGAGGTAGTAGCATGAGGGGCTTGGGCCCCTTGATTGACTTGGTTGGACAAAACTTGCACAAGCATAGTGAGAGCATCATGGAGCTCACTATTGGTAGGTTGCTCCTTAGGAGTTTGGGCCCTTCTTCCCTGAGTATTTGGCATGATCTAGCATAGCAAAGAACAATCATTGGGGGGGGGGGGGCAAACTTACCATAACTCTATAGCACGACTTAGAACATGAAGAGGGGAAACATTTCCTAAAATGTCTCATAGCCTCCTATTTATAGTCATGGCATGCTTAACAACTGTGTATAGGACTCTAATCGACATGGTATGTTGAACTCTAAGTATCTATCAAACTAGTGCTCTGATACAAAGTTTGCCACGACCTAAGCCTACGGCCAAGACATGACATGGAGCAAAGGGAACCCGAAGGAACCCTAAGAAAGCCTCTTAGAACATTATTACACATCCTTGGTCACAAAAGCAATAAAACAAACATTAAAAGATAATAAAGTTGGAAAATCAGGGCTAAGGGAAAGCACTTTTATATCATAGAAATCAAGAACAATAGAGTCAAGACTCTTAGCATAGATATATAACATGTCCAACCAACACCTCTAGTACATAGATAAGAGCGGGGGCCAAGACAAAGCAACCAGGCTCACCCTTATAGTCAAAATAGAACGTACAGAAGAATATCACAATACATAATAAGAGTAACATAGACTAAGGTCCTCAAATTAGAGGACTCACCAACTAGCTTGAGTAGTATCAAACTTGCTACGTGGAGGAAGAGGTTGATAAACTTGGGCACTGATTCCTATATGGTGATATCACGTAGGCATAGAGTATGCGTTAGTATATTTGAATGTACTAAATATGTAGGATGTAATGCAACAAGAATAATCAATATGCATAACAATAGGCATTAGGTATAAAATAAATAATATGGCATGTATGATCAATGCATAAGTAAAACATGCTTAAGTAACTCATGCTCACATAGGATATCATATGTGTAAAAGAGACCATGCTAGATTTTCAAGGTACAAATCCCTTGGTCATTGATGATGCCTTCACCCCTTTACCCTGGCAGTGTGGTACAAACCCCTTTCATGGTTGATGATAATCACACCTTATCACTACAGCGGCGAAGTATAAATTCCTTACATGGTTGATGAGTACAAACCCCACCTCGGTTACCTAGGCTCTTGTCCCCCTAGAACAGGTATGGTCTAATGCAACACTTTATATAGAGTATATCATATACATAATCTCATTTCATCATCATATGGTCATTCATATATCTCATGCTTTGGACCTTTAATTCCTCAAGAAACCACATCCGGATATTTTATCAAAAAGATAGAGGGTGTGTAATGCTAGTATAAAACCATGAATTATAAATATGAAAATTAACACCTCGCAACACCCTTAAACAATATATATCAAAACCTCTAATCAAATCTTACAATAGATCCAATATTTATAGCTCAAAACATAGCAAAATAGTCACAACTTTATATAACTTTAACACAGTGTGCAATGACTTTCATAATAAGCAAGACCCATTTGTAAATCAACTTTACATCATGCAATTTGAGTAAAAGTAGGCTTGGGTATCATGGGTGAAAGGGACCCATGAAAGAAACTCATATACCATAACTTAGAGATGAACTTGGTGAAGATTTGAGATAGAGACTTGAAGCTTGAAGAAGAATCTTGAAGGAGAACATTAGTTTGGGATGAAGGTTTGGGACATGAATTTGGGGAGTGAAAACATGGCTAAATGTTTGAGTGAGTATTGGGAATGTTTAAGATGTTATGTGGGTGAAATAAGGCTAAGTAGGGATAAAAACAAGGTTGGGAATACTTAGTCCCAAGACCCCAAAGCCTTGGAACGAGATAGAAATCACTTTCAATAAAATACATAGGTTCGCAATTCATACCTGTCACAAAGGAAAAATTAACACATGTCCGCAATAGCTGCATGTTGCGGTGCTGTCGCGAATTATCTCTTGAAATTGAAATTTAGAAAATTTGAAATTGTGATTTGATTGCTCTAAAATTGGGGTTCGACCCTTCAGCCCCTAATTTTGACCCCCTAAACAAGAATATAGAGTTGGATTTTTGATATCGCACACGGATCTTGAGATATATGGAATTTAAAATTTTGGGCATTTTAAGGCACATTTTTGAGTACTTTTTAGGGTTGTTTCAGCCATGAGACTAAAGAGTGAAAAAATTAGGACCATTGAGAATGGGAAAGACCTAATATGATAGGCTTGAGTAGATAGGAAAGATAGAGGTATCATCACGTCATACTTGATTCCACTTCCCACGTAGCATTATCAATATGTTGACCATTGTTGCAAAGCCTCTTCTCTTTCCCATCTAAGATCTCAATTGAAACTTCTTCATAAGTCATGTCCTCCTCAACCTCCATATCTTCTGAAGGCACAATAGCACTAGTATCACCAACTAACTTCCTCAACTTAGATACACCAAATGAATAAAACTCACACCCGAAGGCAAAACCAATCTATTAGCATGTTCCCTCATTGCTCAACAATCTCATATGGTCCTACATACTGGGAAACTTAACTTGCCCTCCTTTACAAAATTCATCGCACCCTTAATAAGTGATACCTTCACATCCACCCAATCGCCAACACAAGATTCATGATCTCTCTTTCCAACATCTAATTAAAATACCTTGGATGACTTCGAACCATCTTCAACTTTTCCCTAACTATTTCCACTCTTCCCATAACCTCTAACACTAAATCCCGGCCTATACAAGTCATCTCATCTAACTCAAACTATGCCACCAAATACCTACACCTTCTACCATACAAAGCCCCGAATGGTGCCACACTAATGCTAGTATAAAAGTTATTGTTGTAAGCTAACTCAATAGGTAGTAGATGATCACTCCAATTAACCTTGAATTCTAACACACAAGACCTCATCACATCCTCCTAAGTTTGAATTATGCTGTCAACTTGCCCAATGGATTGATGATGAAAGGCGATGCTTAACTTCACCCTAGTGTAAGCCCTTTTCTAATATGATTTCCAAAAGTGAGAAGTTAGTCGGGTATCACAATCCAACATAATACAAGTAGGCAGATGATCCAGTTAATAAACTCCAAATTACATTACTTGACATTGTTCCTAACATTTTGAGTAGTCTCAACCGATAGGAAGTTAGACGACTTAGTCATCTGGTCAACAATACCCTTAAATTAATCAAATTGCCTTTAGGTCCAAGGCAAACCAACCATAAAATCCATGTTTGCCTCTTCCCACTTCCAAGTAGAAATTTCAATATCCTAAGCCAAACCACCAGTTCTTTGGTGTTCTATCTTCCTTTGTTCATAATTAGAGCATTTGGATACAAAATTTATTACATCCTTCCTCATACCATATGACCAATACATTTCTCTCAAACCTTAATACCTCATAGCAGATCTCAGGTGAATAGAATAATGAGAGCTATGGGCTTTACACATGATCATATCCTTAAGACCATCAATGCCCGAAACATGCAATCTATCTTGGTATCGAATTACACCATCTCCCCCTTGGGAGAAAACCTCTATCTTCCTTTATGCACCAAAATTCTTCTACTTAACCAATGGTGGATCTAGGTCTTACCTTCTCTTAATATTAACATACATAAAGATTTGACCCTATTCGGAACAAGGATACTACCTATTGGAGTTGGACAACCTAATGCCTAATCTAGCGCAACGGTAAACATACTTTACCAACTCTCTCTTCCCTTTGGTAACATGAGCCACGCTTCCCATAGATAGCCCACTAAGAGTGTCAACTATATGTTCGCCTTGTCAGGATGATGTCATATACCCATGTCATAGCCCTTTAGGAGTTCCAACTTTCTCCTTTGCCTCAAGTTAAGACACCTTTGAGTAAGAGCATATTACAAACTCTCGTGATTGGTGAAAATGTTAACATACACCCCATTCGAGTAGTGTCTCAAAATTTTCAATGAAAACACTATCACCACTAACTCAAGATCATGAGTCGTGTACTTACCTCATATACCTTCAATTACCTCGATGCATAAGATATCACTTTACCATGTTCCATAAGTACACAACCCAACCCAAACAGAACAACATGATAATACACCACCAACCCATCTAAGCCATCCGATAAAGTCAAAATAAGAGCCGATGTAAATTGATCTTTCAATGCCCGAAAGCTCTCCCTACATCTATGCAACCATACACACATGGCCTCCCTTTGAGTTAACATGGTCAATGAAGATGCAATAGATGGAAACACTTCAATACACCTCCTATAATAATCAGCCAACCCAAGAAAACTGTGAGTATCCTAAGGAGTAAGCTTGCTAAATAATGTACACCCTTTACCAAATCTTGTCTAACCTCATATAGAAGATCCACTATAATATCCTCCTTTCGTGAATTACATTACGAGCCTAGAGTAACTCTCCTTATCCGGTAAGGAAGGAGGGAGAAAGAAAATCTAAGGACACATTCCATGGCACAATAAGAATCATGAAAATGTGAAACATTTCCTAAAACACCTTGTAGCCTCCTACACATAGATGTGGCGTGCTTCAAACCCATGAATAAGACTCTACTTGATGCAGCATGTTGGACTTCGAGGATTACTTATAAACTTAGTGCCATAATATAATCTTTGTCACGATCCCGACCTAGGTCTAGGAGTGACACAACAAATATGAACTTGAGAGTCCCCAACGAGCCTTAATATACCAAAAATTCACATCATCAGTTTGGAAGAGCATTCAAAATTACACACATAGTTCTAAGGAATGGTAAATTAGGACAGGGATATCTTAGGGAAAGGGATTAATATGAATACACATAGCATATAACATATAATGACTAAGGGGCGGGTAAGTATGACTCACGCTATGGGGCAATTTAGGACTAAGTATCTTCTACATTTCCACATTAAACATACATATACATATCAAAACTCCCATAATCAATCCATGATTTCCATAACCAAAAGATAACCATGATCATAAGGTTCAAATATAACACATAACACATAGGTCTGATGAGAGTCTACAAGATGTCCAATATTGCCTCTAGTCATAAGATAGGATGGGGCCCAAGACATGCTATGGGCTCACCCTCAAAGTATAGATAACATAAACAAAAGCAACTTAAGGTCGAGGAATGATGGCTTGTCCTCGGAAGATAGGACTCACTACAACCAATGTCTCAATTCTGATCTAGCGTCAAAATAGTGGATGAAAATAACCTCCGGTCCTTACATGGTCAGATCATATAGGAAAAAATATGCATTAGTATGTTTGAATTTACTAAGTATGCGAGATGCATTGCATGAATATACCAAACCTGCATATCAATGTTATATGATAAGGGTACACATTATAAAAGGAGATATATAACAAAAAGTTAGTATAGCAAGATGTCATTAAACCAATGATGCATGAGATGGAAATGATGCTTATATATATAGTGGGCATGTGACCTCAATCGACATGAGTAAGACCTAGTTAGCTATTACTTGGATTTTCGATGATTACCCCTTATTGTTAAAGAGGTAGTTTACTTGCTAAGGGTAAATCATTCTTTATTTTATGGGCCTCCTATTTAGAATAGGATTTTTATATCAATACATATCATATCATTTTTTGTCCTTACAGGCAACCCCATTTTAGAGGCATTTTTCCTTACAGGCTTTCTATTTCTGAAAGCAACCTATGCTAGGCACGTAGTTCGAGGATAAAGAGAGAAGCCTCCATCTATCAGCGGTAAGTCATCATCTTACAAGAATACATATACATATACATATATATATGTAAATATATACACACACATATATATATATATATATATATATATAAATAACATGCTAATACCATCATTCTATCTGA
>JAOTQJ010200882.1:5938-20047 GCA_025642045.1 Solanum sejunctum | reverse complement strand
CCTGCATAAAGGAGAGAAATGGAGAGGTTCATTACAGAGAGTCATTGAAAGGTTATTATATCTCTAATTGCCAACAAGGGCCATTATATACCCTTCGCAGGAGAGTCATTGAGAGGTTTATTTTATCATCTCTTACTGCCAACAGAGGCCGTTATATACCTCTCGCAGGAGAATCATTAAAAGGTCCATTTCATCTCTAATTGCCAACACATACCATTAAATATTCCTCGCAGGAGAACCATTTTATTTTCAACTGGCAACAAGGACTATTACATATCCCTAGTAGGAGAATTATTTTATTTTCAACTACCAACAGGGGCCATTAAGTATCCCTCACAGGAGAATCATTTTATTTTCAACTGCCAATAGGGGCCATCACATACCCCTCGCAGAAAAATCATTGAAACGTTTATTTTATTTCCAACTGCCAACAGGGACCATTACATATCCCTCGCAGGAGAATCATTTTATTTTCAACTGCCAACAGGGGCCATCACATACCCCTCGCAGGAAAATCATTGAAATGTTTATTTTATTTCCAACTATCAATAGGGACCAGTACATATCCCTCGCAAGAGAATCATTTTATTTTCAACTGCCAACAGGGGCCATTACATACCTCTCGCAGGAGAATCATTAAATGTTTATTTTTAGTAGTTTACCAAGAACCAGGTTTATTTTCTAGTTTATACCAGGAACCAGGTTTATTTTCTAGTTTATGCTAGGAACCAGGTTTATTTTCCAGTTTATACTAGGAACCAGGTTTATTTTCCAGTTTATACCAGAAATCAGGTTTATTTTCCAGTTTATGCCAGGAACCAGGTTTATTTTCCAGTTTATACTAGGAACCAGGTTTATTTTCCAGTTTATACCAGAAACCAGGTTTATTTTCCAGTTTATGCCAAGAACCAGGTTTATTTTTCAGTTTATACCAGGAACCAAGTTTATTTTTCAGTTTATACCAGGAACCAGGTTTATTTTTCAGTTTATGCCAGGAACCAGGTTTATTTTTCAGTTTATGCCAAGAACAGGGTTTATTTTCTAGTTTATGCCATGAACTAGGTTTATTTTCTAGTTTATACCAGGAACTAGATTTATTTTCCAATTTATGTCAGAAACCAGGTTTATTTTTCAGTTTATACCAGGAACTAGGTTTATTATTCCAGTTTATGCAGAAACCAGGTTTATTCTCTAGGTTATACCAGAAATCAATTATTTTTCGGGTTATGCCATAAGTCAGTTTATTTTCCAGGTTATGCCAGGACAATCGCTAAGAGGACAAATGAATATTCATTGGACAAAAGGTCATCACATATTTATCCAGGCTATCTTATTTACAACCGCCTAGAAGGTCGTTGCACATTCATCCAAGCTATGTTATTTCAACTGCCTAGAAGGCCGTTGCATATTCATCAAGGCTATGTTATTTCCAACCTCCTAGAAGGCCGTTGCTTATTCATCGTGAATCAGGTTATTTTATTTTCAATTGCCAAGGGTATATGCCAGGAACAAGATTTATTTCCCAGTTTACGCTAGGAATCAATTTTCCAGCTTATGCCAGGACAATTGCCAAGAGGACCAATGCATATTCATTGCTAAGAGATCCGCGGTTTGTCCATCGCTAACCAGGTTATTTTATTTCAACCGCCGACAGGTTCATTGTATGCTCAGCGCCAACCAAGCCATTTTCTCCCCAATATGGCTATTTTATCACCAGCTGTCGAGCCATCACATAATCATCACCAACAAAGATTTTTTATCTATTATGTCGAAGAGCGTGGCCAACTGCCGAGATAACCACCACATGATTGTCAAGGCTATTTTATTTTCCTCAAAGTTGCCGAAAGGACCATACAATGATTTTCTTATATTGATTCATTATCTATCATGCCAATGTGGGCATTTTGTTTCCAACTGCCTAGATAACCACCGCATGATCAACATGGTTGTTTTATTTTCAAGTTGCCAGAAGGATCATATAATAGTTGCTTCATGTTGATTCAAAATCTATCATGCCGAAGAGAAGAACAAACATCGAATGCGGTAAAAAATTCCATCTCTGGTTCAAATTATGATTTTCGCTAACACTTTGTTTTAGTCATGTTGAGAGCATTCGAAAGGATGAACTCTCAAAGCAAACCACAGGTGTGGACGCCATCAAGTAGGATGCAGCACAACGTGGAACTTGTTTTTAGCAGCAAACTGGGACATAGTCTGAAGAGGGGCGTCAAACCCTTCGGACACGAGCTGGGAAGCGACTACTACCACCATCTAACCACACCCCTGTCGGAAGGCGTGTGAGTATTCCTGTGAGTCAATTAGTTTATTTTCAATTTCGCCTCTGGATACTTCAGCTCTTACCGGAGGCAATCTTTCAATCCGAGTGACGATATACCAAGAATTTTGAAAATTATATCCGTGTAAGTTCTCAATTATAAATATGACGAGCTCCACATTTATGGTTAAGAGGTGGTAAGCCTCTTTTTCACAATTCAATTTTGTTGTCACTCCTCCTAAACCAGAGGTCATCTCCGAATAAGGAATTTCCTCTTCAACCGATAGAGTCGAACTACAAGCAGCCTGATTCTTGAGTCCAAGGATATGTAGGCGGGCTCAATTTTGAAAACTCGGCTGCATTCCAACATTACTCTTAAAATCTCATTCCCAAGTATCTTGATCTCTCCATAAATTCGACATTGGGATAGCTCTTGAACTCTTTTGGACTCGTGTGAAAAATCAAGCGCTTGAACTACAAGTGGCCTGAACTCTCATGTAACCTAAGATATGTAGGAAACCTAAATTAGGGCCCGGCCATAGTTTCTCATTGTCCACACCGAGAGCTTTGTGGTCTGCTAAAAATTGAGTTAGTCAAAGTTTCTTTGTCCATGAACTCTTTCATCGATCATACCCAAAGAAAGAGACAACTGTTGACACTCAATTTTTAGCCTCCACGGTGTGAAATTAATCATCAAATTTTGTTTTTATTTTAATGATTTTGGAACCATTATTTTCTTTAAAAAAATTATATATGGGCGTGTGAAACCCACGCGCCCCCAATTCTCAAAATCCCTTCCGCTTTCCCCTTTCCCCTTTCTCTTTCTCCTCGATTCAAACCAGAAAACCAGGAAAACCAGACGACCCCCCAAAAAAATAAAAATCAGCGTCACAACAAACCCGACAAACGCAGTAAATGTGTTGAAAAAGCCATTTTTTGAGATAACACTCCGCTCCTAATTTATTTTTATCTTTTTAAATTTTTTTTATAGATATGTACACATATTTTTAGAGAAATATTTTTTCTACTTGTTTATTGAATATAACAGAAATAAAAATCTTTATTTTTAAAAAATCTTGTGACAAATACAAAATAATTTTAAAAAATAAAAATGGAAGATTAAATGGGTAGTGTAAAATTACTTTTCTAAAAAAAATTAAAATAATATCAAAATTATTATTTTAAGAGGGAGATGAAGTAAGAATTTTTTTTAAAAAATTTACAATTTGTAAGAAAAATATTTTATATTTTATTTTATAATATTCTTTTGAAACATTAATACTTTAATATATAATTTTAACTAATATTATAATTTATTTATTTTTTGCCAAGGTGGAATGTGTTGTCTTAGAGTATGATGTGATATTTTTTTTCAAAATAAAAGAGAGAGTGTAGTATACACCATAGTGAGAGTGGAATAAAACATAGATCTGTGTTTCTCAAACTAATAAGTGATAATTTAGGTATGAAACTCAAAAAAATAGGATAGGTCAGATGCTTTTTTGTCACTTATCTCTCAAATATATATATTGTATGGTCCAAAACCAAATCAATGGGAGTCCACGAAAAAAAAAGGGCAAAATATAAACTCCACTAGCTTAGGGGTTAATGACTCGTTTTATTATGAGTTTTAGATATTATAATTCTTATCCCATTTTGGTGCTAAGATACATATATATGGCCCGTCCAAATAAATGTATCTCGACATACTAAGCAGATATATGTAATTATGTATATCTAAATATCTAATGTAACTAAAGAAACGAGTCTTACAGAGGAATCCTATTTTGTGTATACACCAAAAATATCATTCCGCTTTTAAGGTGGTTCCCACAATAGCTCTTTCTTCTTCTTTTTAGTGAGTATACAGTTAACTAGAACCCCTTTTATCCATAGTCATAAGACCGGCCTCTGACGTCAGTGGATAGATCGACAAATTAAGTCTTCATAGTTCTTGTTGTGGGGTTCTGTAAAACTTAGCTTGTTGGCTACTTTGTTTTCCTCTGTATAGCAGTGTTGAAGAATGAATCCAGTATTCTACATTTGGACTTTCTAGTTAGATACGTCCTTAAGAATTCTCCAGAGAGTTGTTGAGATCATTCACACATTTAACCAACAGCTTAGAATCACTTTCCGCAAGGATCATATCATAATCATTATCAATGCACCAGTTCTCACCAAACAACAATGCCTTGGCCTCTGCCCAATTGCTAGAGTCCTGACCCCAACCTTTCCAAACCTTTATCCACATCTCGCCTTCCATATTTCCCACACAGTAACTGCTGGTAAGCATTTCAACTGCAAGTCGAGGATTGGATTCTCAGCCTTCCAAGACCTCAGAGGGATGTTGTAGCAAGGAATGCTCAACGGACTGCATAAAACTTCATAGCAAAGTCTCCAGAGCAGCTCATATGATAAATGTTGGCCTCTACTTGGGGGTTTCTGCAACAATCACATATTAAAGGAACTGCAATTCCCATTTTGACTAGTCTTGTGCCTGTTGAAATCCTGTCCCTCAGAATTCTCCCAAGGATGAAATTCATTTTCAAGGGAACTTTATTATGCCAAGTCATTGTGCTCTGGAGTCCAAATTGGTTTGTCATAAACCTCAGTACAGGTAAGAAGGTGTCCCAGCCGCCCCAGTGTCACTGCCCATTGACCAGATAACAGAAAGTTTAACATCTCTCGACTTTCTATCATCAGGAAAATAATGTCACATAGCCCCTAAACCTGTCCAGTTATCCAGCCACATAGACACTTCTCCTCTGCCAGTCTTCCATAGAATATGTTGATCATAGAGGATTTTAATTTGCACATATAGCATTCCAAGAGTGTGAGTTACCAGAATACCATCTCTTATTAACGGGATGTATCCTTTGCCAATATTTTGCCAAAAGGAATTCTCTCCAAAGAGAGATTTTTGTCCTTAGGTTCCACCATTGCTTTACCGTAAAAGCTTCGCATATGTATGCCATATCAGGAATAGAGAAACCATGAGAGAAACTAAGGAATGATTCTCTCAATTCATTGATTCAAATAGATAATACTACATCAGTATTTATACATGAGAAAATATTTTATCCTTAATGCAAATCCTATAAGTTTAATATATATAATATTCTACAACTAATGCTACACAATATTCTACATTAAATAAGTAGACTAGTGCGCGCGCGCACACACAAAAAAAAAGGGTTAAAATTTTGACTTGCAATTTTGTGACACTAAATTGTTGAAAAAGGAGATACCATCAATGAAATATAACAATCCGCTCAACCCGCCCAACCTGTTGAAGTTTAGGCGAGTTAATAACCCGCTCATTTATTAGCTCAACCCATCTCAACTCAATCCATTTCAGCCCATTTAAAATTGGGTTGGTATGCAACCCGAATAGACTCGAGAGAGATCTTGTTAAAATAATTTTCAGACACTTTTTTTTAAAAAAATTTGATAGGTTTTATATATCCAAAATAAAGAAAAATATATAATTTAACTAATGTTACGGCCGGAACCTAAGGCCTAGGAGTGACATGGCAAATGGGAACCCGAAATTTCCCAAACAAGCCTCAAGTATCCATATTCACATCATCAGTTTAGAAGCGTAATAGAAAAATAACACATAATTCTAAAGGATAGGAGAATATGACTCACACTATAGGAATGTCGTAGGAATGGAGTAACATGGATCCACATAACACTTAGCACATAAAGACTGAGAGGCGGGTAAGTATGACTCAATCTATGGGGGCAATTCAAGACTTAGGATCTTTCACATCACACATATAACCATATCATAAGGCTCATAACCAATTCACATAACGATAACCAATAGGTAACCAAAGGCATAGGAATAACCTCCAATCACAACGCCTAGCATATAGTTGTAAAAGGAGTTTACAAGATGTCCAACAATGCCTCCAATCAAAAGATAGGATGGGGGCCAAGTCATACCTCGGGATCATCCTCATAGTAAATAAAATAAGTAAAGCACCATAGGTATAGGAATGATGGTTTGTCCTTGGAAGATAGGACTCACCACAACAAGCAAAACTTGAGATCCAAGCTAGACGTCGTACGGTGGATGGGCGGAGTCCTTGGTCCACATTGGCAAGGACACATAATATAGAAAGACATATATTGCAAGGAAGGTAGTATACGATATGATGTGAAACCAATGATGCATGAAATGCAACAATGCTCATATATAGTAGGGATGGACTATAACCGACAAATTAAACTCATGCGAGCTATTACATGAATTATTCTAATAAAGACCTCCCATTGGTAGGAGAAGATTACTTAGCAAGGTTAATCTACATCACACCTTACGACCTGATCTTTTTGATGGATGGTCACCTTCCTTGCAACCCTTCTTTTCAGAAGGATTTCCATTATCATATCAATAAATGAATAACCATCCCTTACGACTTGGTCTTTTCGGTGATGGCTACCATTTCTATGTTGGCACATAGTTCAGGGAAAGGGAGAGGACCCTTGGGGATAGCCCTGACGCCCCCAATCCATCGGTGTTAAGTCAAAACATCCCACGAGAATACTTATACACATACATGCTTTCAAAAGAGCCAATAGTCATTTCAAATAATTTTAAATTGGGCTTAAAAGCCAAACATTCCTCATAATCATATATTCATGGGCTAAAAAGCCAAATTGTAGTTAAATATCATGTTTCTCATGCATAGAAATAGCTCATGCACATGACAATATGGTGCAAACACCCAATATGCTCAAAGAACCAATAACAATAGATATTTATGTGATCACATTCTTATCATAAACATTATCTTTATCGAAATCATTTACATAAACATAATTGGGCTTAACCCACATCATAATTTTCATAAAATACTATGTACATGAATGCATATGCTATGAATAATGTGAGAATAACATGGTTAATTGAGATTTAATCTAAAATCAACAAAACATTATGAAATTCAAGTAAAGACATGGGTAAAATTCACATTTAAACCTTAATATAGGTTACCCATGCACAAATCAATCTTTAAAGGGGACATGCACTTTCATAACTTCAATGTGTTTCATCATATTAGGGTCTAATTCACTTTAAAATCAATAAATAAACATAAACCATACAATTGAATTTAATAAATAATAATATTGAAAATCCATAATTAAAATAAGCTAGAATTCGTGAAAATCACTTGAAAAAAGATTGAGTCTTCTTGATTGGAAGGGACCAAGAATATACCTGAGCTAATGAAGAAGATTCAAGAAGAAATTTGGTGAAGAAAGAGCCCTTCCTTGATCCCCAAGCTTAAAACCCACAAGAGTTCTTTGAAAGAGACTTGAGAGAATTTCAAATGTGAGGAATGAATTTGAATGAGAGCAGTAAAATTTAGGTCACTAGGAAGTCTTTAGGTAGCATACGAAGTCACAAAAGACCCTTAGAATAAACCATAATTACAAAAATACCATTAATGAAACAAGTTGAAAAATTGAATAATGTCATCTCAACCATATATAGGTCCGTGAGCCAACACTTGGAAAATTTCACTTGACGAAATTCTAAAACAGTAATCCCATATTTAGAATTTTTCAATGTAATCACTCCCACGGAAGGCCACACGGGCCATGGCACTGCCTGTACCCTTCCCTTAGAAAAATTTCCATGATTTTTTAGAAAAATTTCACCCCAGAAGTCGTACGGGAGGTCATACGGGTTGTGACACTCCATATGGGCCATGTACGTGGCCATGTCACCACACTTGGTCCCAAAATTGTGGGATTTCAAGCTAAGGCCCACCACATGGTCCATGAGGTGTCACACGGGCCGTCAGAGGTCCATGTGTGGCGTGCTTTAGTTTAAATCACCATGTTTAAGGGTCAAACATCCTCATGAAGCCAAGGGTCACCTCATGAAGGCTCCACACAGGCCATGTGACCTCACATGGACTGTGAGAGCTCCCATGAAGCCTCACCTTGGTCCAAAACATCCCGAGTTTGAAATTTTTAAGCTCCGATGAGGTCGCACAATGTCCGGGGTCCTTACGATTAAGTAGTACAATATTGAGAAATAACTAATAAAATAAGTAAAACTTAGTAAAAGTTGGGTCGGGTTGGGTCTTGACTTGCTCTATAACCCATTACTCAACTAATTTTGACTAACCCATGTTGACCCACAAAATTTTGGGTTGGGTTGGATCTTGACCCTTTGTTGTCTTCACCCATTATGAACCATCCAAAATTGACCCAACCCACCCAATTGTTACCCTTAGTCATCAGGCTTGTGAACCTCAGCTTGGCCAAATTTGAAGGACAACAGAGTTGATCGACTAATTACCGTAAATCATTGGAATAACACACTCCAAAAATACTTAAAATCTTGAATTCCAATCCCCAAACACTGAAATACAATCTTGAATTCCAATCTCAAAACACTGAAATATTGAAAAAGGAGAAGTCATTAATGAAAATACTATTGATAATTAGGCATGTGGGGTTCGTCCTTGCCAAGTTTGGAGCCAATGGATTCAACTAATATCGAAGAACCAATGAATTAACATACACAAAAAATGCCTAAAATCCTATTTTGTGATACCAACCCCAAGTGATGTTCCTCTGTATAATGTCCTTACTTAATTAGCTCATTTCCTGTTCTGCATCTAAAGCCCAAAGAATACAGTAATTAGTACAAGGAAATGAAAAGTGCTCAATTCACTTATTGTTTTATTTTTTCCCACACTATCACGTAGAGTTCAAAAGAAGTTTATTGAGTACAAATTAAGAAGCTAATTAACAAAGAGCAAAATACTGCAGTATAATAATGATAGGTTCAAAACCACTCACATGAAATTCCAAACAACACATGACTCGAATGAAATCACAAACAATACATGACTCCAAGTAGTACTATATGACGACTTTACTAAAGAAACCAGGTAACCAAAAAGCATCACGTTAACTTACTGCTTAGAAAAGAGCACATGCGAAGAGATGTTGATCCCTTCCATGTTTCGAGAAATATGTCCTTGACTTTGTTAAGCCTCTTGACTACTTCTTTCATGGTTATTCTTGATTATGGCATTTCCTTTGTGAAGTATAAAGCCAACTCTATCATGGTGGCTATGCAGAGTTCACTTTTGGAAGTGACATGTTCTTCCTCTTAAAAAAAGATTGGCATCCACAACATCCATCATAATACCTGAAAATGATTGAGTTATCCATTTCCTCAAGTCAAGATTTTCGTTGCATATCTCTTCATCTGTTGGCTTCATTTGGTCAAAACCTCCATCAATATGATGTAGTAGCTATAAACATTACCACTAGCAGATACTATTCCCTCTGAACCATATTCTAAGATAAGGATTGAAGAGAAGTTACAATTAAAATACAACATTAATTCTACATAATAAAGACTTACATTCATTATGCATAATAGACTTGTATTAATTCTGCATAATAATGACTTACATTAATTCTACATAATAACGACTTCCATTAATTACGATAAGAGAAAATCAGAGATAGTAGATTTCTTATACCTGGTGGAATATATTTGTAATCAAATGGAAGAAAAGTTATTTCATTCAAATAGAAAAGCAATGTATAAATACAATAGATTGTGTGCTAAGTTAGGAAAGAAATAAACTTAGGAAAGAAATAAAAGATGATTCCTACAAATTTACTACCTAAATAAGGCTATGTACATTACTAGGAATTAAGTCTATATTTATTCTATAATGCTCCCCTCAAGTTAGAGCATATATATTGATCATGCCAAAATTGTTACAAAATTAATCAACTCGAGTTCCATGCAACGCCTTCGTGAGCAAATCAACCAATTGCTCTCCTGTTTTCACATAGTCAGTGGAAATCAAGTTCTCCTGAATTTTTTCTCAAATAAAATTACTATCAACCTCAATATGTTTAGTTCTTTCATGATATACCATATTTGAGGCTATATGAAGAGTAACTTGATTATCACACGAAAGTTTTGCTGGTGTATGATGCTTTAGGCCAAATTCTGTTAAAAGATGATATATCCACATGATCTCACACATGGACTATGACATAGGTATTCAACTTCTGAACTGGATCGAGATATAACGCCTTACTTCTTACTCCTCCATGAAACTAGGTTCCCTCTAACAAAGACACAATAGCCTGTAGTCGATCTTTTATCAATTTTAGATCCAGCATAGTCTGCATCTGTAAAACACTTAACATGGGTATGACCGTGATTGCTATACAATATGACAACTCCAGGGGCACCTTTCAAGTAACATAGGATCTATGTCAAAGCTTCCCAATGTTTAACCATAGGCGCAGACATGAATTGGCTAACCATACTTACCGCGAAAGCAATATCTGGACAAGTCATAGTAAGGTAGTTTAATTTTCCAACTAGTCTTCTGTATTTCTACAAATCATCAAAAGGACTACTATCATCTTCATAAGATGCACGTTGGGAACCATTAGAGTACTACACGATTTTGCTTCCAACTTTCAGGTGTCTGCAAGTAGGTCAAGAATATACTTTCTCTGACATAGAAAAATTCCCTTCTCTCTTCTATTTACTTCTTCTCCCAAAAAGTATCTTCACTGGCCTAAGTCCTTCATATGAAACCTAGTATGCAGGAAAGACTTAAGGGAAGAGATCCCAGTATAATTACTTCCTGTAATGACAATTTCATCAACATACACAACAAGAAGGATAGTGTCAGTTGTTGATTGCCGATAGAAAACTGAGTGATCACATTTGCTCATTTTCAATCCAAACTCCTGACTACCTCACTAACTTTGCCAAACCAAGCCCAAGGACTTTGCTTCAAGCCATACAAGGACTTCTTCAATAGACGGACTTTTCCATACTCTCCCTGAGTAACAAAACCAGAGGGTTATTCCATATATACTTTCTCTTTAAGATCATCATGAAGGAAAAGATTCTTGATATCCAACTGATGTAAAGGCCCATTATTTGTAGCAACTACAGAAATGAATAAGCAAACAAAAGTGAGTTTAGCAACTAAAAAAAAGGTGTGAATAATCCACTCCATATGTCTGAGCATACCCTTTAGCGACAAGCCTAGCCTTAAGTCGTGCCACAGAACTATCTGGATTAACTTTAACCGTGAACACCCACTTACATCCTACTATTTTTTTCCATTGGTTAAATCCACCAAATCCCATGTACAATTTTCCTCTAAGGCATGCATTTCCTAAAGTATCGCATCAAACCATCCAAGATGATTCAAAGCCTCTCTCACTGTTTTAGGTATCGAAACAAAATCTAGAGAAATAATGAGGATCTAGACGCAGAGGATAAATAGTCATAGAAAACAAAATTAGCTATGGAATATATGGATTTACAACTCTGAGTACCTTTGCAAAGAGCAATAGGGAGATCAAGATCTGATAATGAAGTAACTGGTGATGGACATGTATCCTCTATCTCTTACCTCCTCGAGTAAACATGAACAAGTGGTGGTTTTACTGGAGTTGTTGAGGGCATAATAATTGATTCCTGCTCAATAGAAAAACTAGAAGATGGGAGAGCCATATCATCAGATTGTTTTGTCATAGAACAAGCAACTTGTAGACTAACCACTCATCTTCCTCCTCCTGATTTGTAGAAATGGGAGGTTCATAGAAAAATGGTGTAGTCTCTGAAAATACCACATCTGTTGACACAAGATATTTGCCAAGTTCTACAGAATAACATCGATATCCTTTCTAAAGGTGAGAATAGCCTAGAAAAACACACTTTAATGCCTTGGGATCCAACTTAGAAACAGATGGCCTAACATCTCGAACATAACATGTGCTTCCAAACACCTTAGGTTCCACTGGAAATAGTGACTTGTTTGGAAAGAGAACTTTGTAAGGTATATTACCAACAAGAACAATTGATCACATGCAATTTATCAGAAAACAAGCCAAAGAGACTTCATCGACCCAAAAATGCTTAGGAACCTTTATTTGAAATAAAAGTGCTTGAGCTGTCTCAAGTAGGTGCCTATTCTTTTTCTTAGCAACTCCATTTTGAGAGGGTGTATCAACACAAGAAGACTAGTGGAGAATACCATTTTGTCTCATGTATGATTGAAATGATTCTGACATATATTTTTTAGAATTGTCACTCCTTAAAATACGTACTAAAGCATTAAATTGAGTTTTAACTTCAGAACAAAAGGTACAAAAGTGGGTAAATACTTCTGAACAGCTCTTTATAAAATATATCCAAGTCATCCGAGAGAAATCATCTACAAAAGTGACAAAATACTTATGCCCAATTTTGGAGACAACAGGACATGGTCCCCAAACATCAGAATGAACTAATTCAAAAGCTGACTCAGCTCGCTTATCAATACTTAGATCCATTGAGGTGATAATGTTTTGCAAATCGACATGACTCACATAGAGAAGGATGTCGCAATTGACAATGTGCTTTAAATGGGGACACCACACTAGAGCAGGAAACAAACCGAGGCTCCCAATCATCAAGGATGTAGAGATCATCAGATTCATATCCTTTACCAATAACTTGATTTGTTGTAAGATCACAAAACAAACAATAATCCGAAAAGAACAAGATATAACAATTCAGATCTCTAGTAGCTTTCCTAACAGAAATTAAATTAAAGGCCAACTTTGGTAAACTTAACACTGATGACACGGTAACGGAGGAGGTTGCTTTAACCGTCCCAGACCAACAATATTACAAGTTGAACCATTGGTTACAATAACTGTAGATGGTGCATTATGTGGTTGAAAGCTAGAAAAAATATTAGAGTTACCCGTCATATGATTTGTGGCACTTGAGTCAATCACTCATTTATTTGAAGAAGTAAAAAAGCATGCTTTATCTCTAACTCCGAAAATGCATTCACTGAAGTGGATCCCATTACTGATTTTTTTTTGGTTGAGCAAATGTCTCCATAGGTAGCCCAATCACAGAGGGGCCAAGTCAATATTCAGCAAACCTTCAACATCACAACAATAGAATAAAATTGAAAAATTTCTAGCAGATAGTGTAGCCTAGAGTCACGAATGTGAATCAGTAAAACTAAAAAAGAACAAAGAAACCAGGGATGACCACCATAACAATAAGCACCCACAGAAGCAAAAAAGATGAATACCAAATTGAATTTGCAGGAATGAAACTGATAAGGCGATGCCAAAAGTGGAACACACAATCAGTTCTATCGAGTCACGTGCCAGAGCATGAGAAATGGGTATTTCACCTTCTAAACCATTAAGTGAAACATTAATGCTTTTAAGGTGTAAGAGCTTTTCCAAAGACTTAGGAATAGTACCTTACAAGGAATTTGAAGACAAATTCAAGTCCATTAAGCTTATCAAGTTGGCAAGGGATGATGGAATTGAGCCTAAAAATGAATTGTTTGACAGGTCAAGATGCTGCAAGGTTTAGAGGTCCCCCAATTCGCTTTGTACCATTTCTGAAAAGTGGTTACCAGAAAGATTTAGTTCTACAATGGCCTTGAGTCCTCCAATATCATGGGGAAGTTCTTCCTCTATTGAATTCTGTGACATGTCTAGATAGAGAAGGCCATTCGTATTCCAAAGGCTCAAGGGAAATTTTGATGAAAATTTATTAGAATCCAAATAAAGAGTTTGAAGCATGCTAAGTTTTCCTAAGCATTCTGAAATTAATCTAGAGAGCTCATTACTATTCAGAATTAATTTAACCAAATTAGACAAATGGCATACCGTCTCTGGAATATATCCTTGCAATTTATTGTCACGCAAATACAAACCTTGGAGTTATTTAAGCTTTCCAACATCAGAAGGAATATTCCCTGTCAAGTTGTTTCCATCTAAGCTTAGGGTCA